>JARJDX010082091.1:0-15346 GCA_030264735.1 Gymnusa sp. GC000175
AAGTTATTGTTTTGCTATTCTATTATTACCCAATCGTAGAATATGTTGTTCCCTTCGCGATGTCTTGATTTTGTTCTGGGTAACATGGGTAATTTGGCAATCGATGCGGATGCTCTCGTCTTACTTTCATTCACAAAAATATTCGTTTTTGACTCCCCTCATATAGAAACAGTTTTTTTCGAAGTGGTGTTTGTCTGACTGTCTGTGTCCTCTCTGCGGGCCAGACGACCAAACTGATCGACCTGAAAGTTCAAATTTTAGCTTTTAACAAAAATTGGGAGGTGACAATGACCTTTGGCTGAAATACACCAACCGAAAGTGGTAGTTTTTTGGTTAGGTTTTTCGGTTTTTTGCAAATATTTCAAAAACTATCAAGTGTGAAATATAAGAGTACAAAAGTGTTTAGAATTAGAATCCATATTTAACATTTTAAGATCACATACTTGTTCATTGCTAAGGAACATTATATTAAAATTATTCCTACCAACTAGCAGAGACATTACTGTCATTTTAATCAGCTGACAAATAATGAAATAGGTTATATATAATTCAAAAGTGACGGATATCACTATTGGAGATATTGCCAACATTAATTTCACAACAAAATGAAGTTGCAGAGACATACTACCAACCTATTTGGATGTTAGTTAATAAAATATTGTTATGTTTTTATTAAAAGTAACGGATATGTTTTAAATTTATAAATGGAAGTTGTGTGGTGAACACACCTCCATTTTTTTTTATTTTATCTCTAAAACTTTAGCCAGATATTGATCGAAGTGTCTTCGTATCCTTTGCTCGTAGAAGTCCTTTGTTTTATTTTTATTTGTAAAAGAAAGTATTTTGTAGTCATCCCCATTTTAGTGGCATTGTCCACAATGATGTTTTATCCATATGTGTTGTTTTAACGTTTTTTGTGAAAATTCATATTTTTCTACATCTTTCACTAATAACGGTATCTTTTTTTATGCGTTTCGCATCTCAAATTCTGTTCCTTTAACCCAATGCCAACTTTCTGACTCTTTTTGAGTTTTTCACCCAACCCAAGTTAGTATAAATATCTTGTACTGACATCATGCAGGCTTTGAACACAATAACTTCATATTTTCTACAAATTTTAATAGTCGTTATTATTTGCTACATTATTTGTAATTGCATTTTAAAACTTTTACCAAATTATTTTGAAGGTATTCTAAAATCATTTGAGGAAGTACCAAGAACATAATTATGAGGCAAGGAATAAAAGTAATTTTATACTTGATCATAAAAACTCAAAAAATGCTCAAAATTCAATATTTTTTTAAGCGGCTATCAAATACAACAGTCTACCAGACGTTATTAAAGTTAAAAAATTAAATAGTGATTGGTAATTTGGTTTTGGAATATATCCGTGCCGGCAAAGGCCCGTCATCATTTGGTGGATAAATCCTTATCACTTTAAATATGTAGTTGTATAGATTCAAATACACTAAGAGAATTCTCTAATTGACGCATTCCTACTGAGGATCTTGGATTATTATTTATTTTTATTAAGATATTTGCTCTTTATTCTTTAGGGTCTCCGGGGTATACAATTTTCAAGTTTTTCTAAACCCTTTTCTTCATATCAATAAGAGCTGTTATATTTATCTGCAGTTTCTCGAGTTCAGATATGATTTTCCGCATTTTGGTTTTTCATTTCAGGTTTTTCCTTAGCCTTTAGCGACATAATATACAACTATAAGGTAGCAGCATTTCCGTGCCCTGGCAGAAGCCCTTTACAAGTTGGTCTTATCCAGATAAACCCTCCCTTTTAACGAGCTTGTTACTACTCCCACTCGCATCTTTGTTAACATTCTTTATTGCCAAAACTAATTGTTTTCCGATATATATTTGAAGTGTTTTGATTCTTATTAAAATATAAGTGGCATCATATTTTACATTAATTAGTATAACCTTTGTTGTGAAGTAATATCCAAATATATCAATAAAATATAAATATACAAAAAGTGACGTAAAGGCTTTCATTACCTAGAACCTAGAGATTTGCAAACTAGAGAACCCCAATATTTTTTATTTCTTTATAGCAGTTATTAATTTTTAATATGCAAAAACACCAGTCTGATTTATATATTTTCTTAGCTTTACTCAGTATAATCCAGATCTCTAGTAATATCCTATTCACTTTTTACTTAAGCCCAAGTTATTTTTTCCTATGTATCCTTAAATATTACATTTAAATAAATTTTTATAAAATATTTTACGATGATATTTCTTTTAGATAATTCCAACTTCTGAAGAACTACACGATGAAGGAATTCAACATCCTAATATAAGTGAAAATGACACAAGTTTTTTATTTGAAGACATTTCTGTGGACAATATTGAGACAATAGTTAATTCTTTGACAAATTCTTGGTCAGGTAGCGAAAATTGGATACCATCAATAGTAATAGAATTAAGTAACCTTTATAGAGAGGTAAGAAAAAATTTAAGAGATAATTCAGAGTATTGGTCTAATTCTCAATATCATGGACGCCTTGCTTATCTTTATTATAATATTGCTCGTTGCTACAGAGAACAAAATATCGATTTGGAAAGCATAAAAAAATATCTTGAGAAAAGTTTGGAAGAGTTGGCTGAAATTTCCCAAGAAAACAGCTCTGATGAAACTATAAAACTAATAAGTGATTCTAAAACTTATTTAAGAGATGTACAGAATAAATACGAAGTGCAAATAAAACAATTTAAAGGAAGAATAAATACAAATTTACCAATACAAGAAATAAAGCAGTGTATTGCCATTGGAAACTTAACAAATAACCAAATCCTTCTGCAACAAATAAATCTTTGTAATAACAAAGATAGTAAAAGATTAATAAAACAAATTCAGAATGTACAACTGTTAAGGATTATAAATTTATTAGAAATTGCCATTACTGCTCCTTCGCACAAAAATACATTTTTTACTGCCTTATTATCCAATAATTTAGGGCAAGCATATCATTTGGCTGGGCAACATACATTAAGCAAACGCTATATAAGTACCACTCATCATTTAATCCTAAAAACTGGAGGGAATGGTCCTATAAATAAGAAACAACAAATTAAAGATATTATTATAAACGAAATTAAGGAATCCAAGAGAAATTTGCTAGAAGTTAAAAATATCATAAAAGAAATTAATAAAATACCACTTAGTTCAATTGATCATGAATACATTGAACGCAAATATATAAAGTTTTGTTTTAAATTTTGCTTAGATGAAGCAATGAGCTTCTTAAAAGCAGCATGTGAAACTAAAAAGTCCAATTTTTTTCAAGACATTTTCAAATCACTTGGTATTATTGAAAAATTTAACCAAATTCCTAACCCTCTCAATCAACTAAAGTACTTTAAACTTTTGTTAGTACATCATGTATATATACGTGAAGAAAGTGAAAGAAATTTTTTAAAACAATACAAAAACGAATGTTTGACACAAGTAATTAATTATAGTAACTCAGCTATAAAAGAATTAAAACTACTAAAAGTTCTAGTAAATTTTTTAAATTCTTTTCAAAATTTCCAATTGATTATTTCGAAGCTACAATTACAACATTTTTGTTATAATGATTTACCGTTTGATGTAGTAATTATGAATATAATGGAGCTTGAAGTTGGTATCTATGGAAATTGCATATTCCCTTTGCAAGATGCTGCAACATGTTTAATAAAAGAAAATAATCTTTTTTTAATTGACACTTTTAAGGAAGTTATTAGTGCGTACATCAAACCAGTTGAAATGGAAGAGAAAAATGTGGATGGTAGATTAGTTATAGAAGTAATAGGAAGAAACGTTGCTTTGAGTGAGATGGTGCAACAATTGACACAAAAAATTTTAAGAAATAATGTTATAGAAGAAGTGCGCTTTATTGCTGGTGATATTATGCATGTTGATGCGGATCTTGAGAAAAAGTTTTGGCACGGAAAGAACATAGTTATTTTAACGAACACAATGAAAATTTGTAATAAAGTAACGTGGGATGTTTCAGGTAAAGATAATGAACATATATTTACCGACTCTGCGGGTACTGATGAAGATGGGGCGGGAAAACAAGGAATGGATGGGTATCCTGGAGAGAGTGGTGGTAATGTATTACTACGAGTAAACAAAATAGAAAATCAAGAAAATTTTACCATTATTTCTCATGGTGGAGAGGGTGGTAAAGGTCAAGATGGTGGTGTTGGAACAAATGGCAAAGAGGGTATTAGTATTTCAGAATGGGAGCTAAAACAAAAATTTCCTCCAGTTGCGGATTTTGGTGATGGGGACATTCAAAGGAGGCATGTAATTAAAAAAGTTGTAGAAAATATCAAAAATGAAGCAAGTCAAGCTAATAACGAAGACGCAGATAGAGTTATTAATAATATTAATGAAATTAATGATTCAAACATGAGATATTGTGAAATCGCAGCTGATAGCGACGCTTTGCCATTTTTAATCAAAACATTTAACCAAAATATTTTTATACATTTAATGACAGACCGAGGAAATGAAATAACATTTTCTTTTGAGAAGGGAGGTGGGTTTACGGTTCGTCAAGCTTTTTTTCTTTATAAGGGATCATTGGGACAACCTGGTAAAAATGGTGGAGAATGTGGTTTAGGAGGTGAAGGAGGATGTAATGGTGAAATATCTTCAAATCATCTAAATATTACTATTATTGGTATTCAGGGAAAAATTGGAAAGAATGGTAATAATGGTAAGAATGGGATTTGCGGAAAGAATGGCTGGGATATTGCCTGGATGGATTATAAGTATTGGACCAAAGCCAAGTTTTATGGTGTCGATGAAAATAGCAAACTACTAATTAAATATTTTAATTCTAATAATAAAAAACGGATTTGGTGTCCTTCAAAAAAAAAATTCGCAGAAATAAGAGCTGAACCAATTCAAAGAACAAATTTAGGACAACATAGGGAGAGCGAAAATGTTAGGTCCAATAATGAACGGCAACATCATTCACGAGCTGTAAGAAAGAAGACTATTTCTGAACGTAGCATATTATCCAAATATGCACATCATTTAAGTTCGGTAGAAAAGGATACATTGCAAAATTTTCAATCTTCTTTAGAAAATGTTAAGCGGCAGGCATTTGAAGCTATTGCTGAACTTCAAAAACAACAAGAAAAACAATCCTCAGATGTAAGAATTAAACGTCATATTAATTTATTTAAACAAAATAAAATTAAACTAAACAAGAGAAGTATTTCGTCTACATTTACAGAAATTTCAAAGAAAAATGATGAAAAAGAGCAGTTTTCAGCTGAGAAATATCGCTTTATTACTTTGGAAAAATTGGAAAAGCAGTTAAAACTTTCTGATATGTTAAACAATCCAGAATTAAAACCAGAAAACGTAGCAAAATATCTTGTAAAAAATATAAAATACGATAACAATATATTTCATCCAGTTTTAGGAACTTTAAATCAATATTTTTTTAAATATAACGAAGAACAACGTAACAATATTTTTAACTTTTGCCGTGAGGATTTGTTTATTATTAATAACTATAAGGCGGTACAGTATTCTTTGCAAACGTTTTTAATGGAAGTGGCTCAGTCCGAAGAAACTCACATAATCGTTAAAGCGCAATACGATAAATTCCTCAATCTATTAAAAAAACAAGAACGTGGTTTAACTATATTTCCAGAATTATTAAGTAAATTAGATTTTGCAGAATATATAAAATATATTAAGGAAAGTGGACCCTCATCTGCATGTTTTCAAGAACTATTGGCTTATATTTTTGATGTTAATATAAAAATATATCTTGAAGATGAAGAAAACGGTTTACTATTCTTACAATGTAATTACAACTCTTCATCGAGTCAAGTTTTTTATGTATTATTTAAAAATAATCACTTTATTGAACTAGGAATAGATAGGGATTATTTAAATTTAGAAGAAAGCCGTATAAAGCAAAATAATCTTTTTATAGAAATTCTTGCAAAAGTTGAATCGTTTGTAAAGAAACAAGATTTTGATAATTATTTTGAAAAACAAATTTTTCTTAATTATAATACCTTTTTAAAAAATTTAAAAATGATTCCACCATCTTATAATGGAAACCGTTTTAGTGAAGAACAAGATATAACAAAAATTGTGGAGTATTTTACAAATGAAGAAGAAAAACAACAGTTAAAACAGCGCTTGGGAAAAATAACCTGCCAAATTATTGGAAAACAAAATATTTTACACAATCTATCCAAGCGTCTTTCTGCTGAAGGAAACTGTGTGTCTGCTCAGGAATTGTGCTTTCTGATTAACTCAGTTTTAAGTTCTGTTTTAGAAGGTAAAAAAGAACTAAATATTTATTGTTGGATAATCGCGGCTTATCCTCAAAGAAGCTGGACTGATGAATTACTATTAATTCATTTTGAAAATTATTTCAGAAAACCTTTAGCAAGAAAATATGATTGGCAAAAATATCTCAAAAAAATAAAAAATAAGAATATTTTACTACTGCTTAAAATGAAATTAGACCAACATAAGTCAAACGATCCTAATTTAAATCAATGTATTGAAGATATACTCTTTTTATTAAGCAATATTCCATATGAAGAAGTTAGCTTAGATGGACTAGGATTATCCGAGTGGCCTTATGCTCTCAAAGAAAAATATTGGACATATAAACTATCGCAGTTAACTGATTGGGAAGAAAACGAAAAACTTGAAATGGCTTCTTATTATCTTTTATTATTAGAAAACACAACAGGCACTTGTTTGGTAGAAAAATTGTTAAGCTCCTTAATAGAGAAAAAACAAGAATTGAAACCTGACACGCTTTTCGACATTTTATATAAATTTCATAATGAAAATTGGAATTTAGGCGTAGAAGAGTTAGAACAACTTTCGAATTGCAGTTTTGTAGAATGGAGCAAATTAATGCAACAAAAATACACTAATGATAAGAGAGAAAGGGATATAAGACAACTAATTAAACTAATTAAAGGTAACGCCAATACTTCAGAAGGAATACGAATTTCGAATAAATTATCTACAATTGAAGATTTAATTAACAATATATCCAAAGCAGATTACACAATTAGTGAACGGCATGTAAAAACTTTTTCCGAAAGTGATATCATCAACTGGGTGGAATCATTTAAAAATTGCATTGGTGCTTACGAATACAATTGCGAACGAATAAATTATATTGAAAAAATGCATGAAACAATGCTTGCTGTAATAACTAAAGCGATAGAGATAAAAAGACGGTTTACACTTCGTGATACACAAAAATTATCCATTTTGGTACTAATTAAAAATAATCACCATACGTTAGCGCAAGTTTCTACTGGAGAAGGAAAATCATTAATTGTAGTTGCGGCAGCCATTATGAAAGCCTTATGTGGTGAAAAAATAGATATCATTACAAGCTCCTCAGTCTTGGCAAAACGTGATGCTGAAGGAAATAGCGATATTTACAATTTGTTTAATATCAACGTATCACACAATTGTAGTGAAGATATTGAAAAACGTAAGGAAGCATATTCGGGCAGTCAAGTAGTATATGGCGTCTTGCACAATTTTCAAAGAGATTATTTATTGGATAAATTTTATAACAAAAATATTTTAGGAGATCGTAATTTTCAAAACGTGTTTGTTGATGAAGTTGATAGCATGTTACTTGATAAAGGTAATAATGTTTTGTATTTATCCCACGATTTGGTAGGTTTAGATAAGCTTCAATCTGTTTATATTTACATTTGGCAATGGGTTAATAGACCAGCTAGAAGTGATGAAGAAATGTTATTTGCCTTTAACACTAAAGCGATTAAGAAAGCTATACTATATGAATTATATGGCATAATAGAAATGAGCGATATCGGAATGCTGGATACCAAATTAAGCAAGCAGAAAATAAATATTATATGGGAACGCTTGATCAAAGCTAAAATAATAGACCATCAGGGTAAAATATTGATTCAAAATCCCACTAAGCATGCTCTTAAAAAGGTGTTTTCTTCAGAATTTCGTTGTTGTGAAGACCGTTTTATCTTTCTTTTGCATGAATGCGTTGGAAGACAAAAACATATACACGTTCCTAATTATCTAAAACCTTTTATTGAACAGCATTTAGATGCTTGGATTAGTAATGCTATACTAGCCTTACGTATGCAAGAACGTCATGATTATATAGTGGATGTGGATAGAAGTGGAACTAGTCTTGATCGCAATCCAAACATCATAATTATTGATAGAGGAACGGGAACAGATCAAACGAATTCTGAATGGGCCGAAGTATTGCACCAATTTTTGCAACTTAAACATGGGTGTAAACAATCTCTGCTAAGTCTAAAAGCTGTGTTTATTTCTAACGTTTCTTTCTTTAAACTGTACACCAACTTATACGGGCTGACAGGGACTTTGGGATCACGTAGTGAAAGAGACTTACTCAAAGACATATATAAAGCTGATTTTATTACCGTTCCCACAGCTAAACCTAAGCAATTTTATGAGGAAATTCCTGTTTTATGTTCAAATAAAGAAAAATGGTTGAACTCAATACGGGCTGAAGCCAAAAATATTACAGAAAAGAATAAAAGGTCCATTTTAATTATCTGTGAAACAATGGATGATGTAGAAACTTTACGTAGGGCTTTTAAACAAAAAGATGATAAGCACGTTTATACCTACACACGAGATTATGAAGAGTTTGACATTGTTCAAGGTAACAAGGAGTTGGAACAAGGACAAATTATTATTGCCACAAATCTTGCTGGGCGTGGTACCGATGTTAAAATTACACACCAATTAAAAAACGTTGGAGGCTTACATATTATTTTAACGTATTTACCTAATAATTGTCGAATTGAGCAGCAAGCTTTTGGGCGAGCAGCAAGATGTGGAGATAAGGGTTCCGGACGGTTATTTGTTATGGACGTGAAGGGGCAAGAATACAGCAACACAAAAATTTTAGATTTGAAAAGACAGCGTGATGTCGAAGAATTACAACGTATTTCTGAAATTAAATGTTACTATGAGACACAAATTTCAAACGAAGAATATTGCTTAGATATATTTAAGGAACAAAACGAGCAATTAAAACAAGAAATAAAAGATCATCCAGCCAAAGATATCTTATTGCATAGTTGTTTAGATAGGTGGGCAAATTGGCTGGATAAAAATAGTGAACACTTAAACGATAAGCAAAGTACTAAAAAATCGTTAAATGACTTTATTACTGAATTAAAAAAACTAAACTCAAACAATTTTTCTGCTTGGGTTGAAGGAAATCCAATTCATATGATTAAACTTGGAAAATACTACTCCGAAAATAAGCACTATTACAAAGCAATCAATATATTTAATAAAATAATAGAACAGGAACCCAGCTTTTCTGATGCAGCGCATTATTATAAAGCTTATACCATAATTAAAATGACAGACTGGGAAAAAAATCCACTAGATGAAGAAGCTTTAACAAAATTTAAGGCCGAACTTCAAAAAGCCTTAATACTTTTAGATGAACATTGCAAATTTTTAATAAATGAGGCGGGTATTATTGGTAAAATTAAACAAAAAAATAATAACAGCATTATTCAAATTGATGCATATGAGGAACAACAAAAGAGCTTAATTAATCTATATAACGTATTTTCCCAATCTATATTTGATATCCTAGGACATTTTATAAGTCCGCAAAATTTTATGAATTATAATATTAACGAAGAATTCGCCGAAGTCCTCTATGAAAATTTCCTTAAGAAACGCATTTTGAATAAACCTAGGGTGAGGGAAAATATTGTTGAAAACGATTTGAAAAAAATTAACGTTGATTATGGATTATTTGACACAAAATTATTTAATTTTCTAACCAAATTTAAAGGCAAAGAAATTAATGAAAGAGAATTTCAAAAAAACTTAAAGAAAGATGTTAAATTGCCAAGTAGAGAAGAATTTTGGAAGATATTAATCAATAATCAAATTTTATATGACGAAGTTAAATATATTACCGTTAATGAAGAAAAGTTGAAAAAAATTGATCCTTCATTTTTAAGTTTTCTTACAGAAAAAAACAGTAAAGAAGAATTAAAATTTCAAAGCTTAGAATATTGCAATACAGATTACATTTTTTTATATGCAGAGCAAGTTAACACACAAAAAGAAATTGTGCTAAAAAAAAGTTTATTTAAAGTGAAACTAACTGATGAAAAGTACAAATATCTAAAACAACGAGAAATATTTTCATATAATAAAAAAGCATGCATAGATAAGGAGAAGATTAAATCTTTAACTTTTCCGTGCTACGATTCTATTTCTTTAAATGATTTTACTAAAGTAAACATTTCTAAGGAAGATGCTGCAAAAATTTTGACAGAGCTTATTGAACAAAACGTTCTTCAAAACGATAACTTGGAAAGTGACCTGTACCGCTTGACAATTCGATCAAATGAATTTCAAAAAATTCAACTACCTTCATTTCCCGTGTACGAGAATGCTGTTAAAGCTCTGCTGTATATATGTTTTACGTATAGAGTAGCTCTTCAAAAAGTTGAAACACAACTTGAGGAAAAAAGTACTCCAATTTATATCAAATTAATAAAAAAACCGCATCAAAACCTAATGTGCGAACTATTGGAACAAAATATTATCAAACCAGTGACAGTTTCTAGTAAAAATGAAAATTTTGAAAATATGTTAAAAGATATGCATAATCAAACAATGAGTGCAAATGGTTTTAAACATATGATTTCTGAAAGTAGATTAATTTCTAATGAAACTATTACAAATGAACTTCTTACACATCTAGTTGAAAAAAAATGGCTTTTTAGGAAATTAAGAGCTGAGATAACTACACTTGCATCTTCTGGAATACTTCTTGGCTTTAATTTTAAGTCCCTTGGTCTTGATAATTTGGACCACTTTAGGTGCTTCGTTAATAACTGCGATGAAAAAGAATTATTGCCCCTTTATAACCTCCTTGGAATAAGAGAACACATAGAGAATTTTAGATATTGTATTAATAACTGTAATGATAGACAAGAAATGACCCTGCACAAAGATATTAAAGAAACACTTGGGAAAGTTTTGGATAATCACTTGCACCTATGTAAAGAAGATACAAATAAAAGCATTATCAAAACTTTAGAACGATCAAGAAGTTTTTTAGAAACATTAAAAACTCCCAACGGTAATTTAAAACCTTTAAACGATCTCTGCAATCAATTTCAATATGCAAATGAAATACACATTTTTTATTTAAATGGTTTGGATAAAGTATTACAAATGGAGGAAAAGAAATGGACGCTAAAAATGCTCTTCAATACTGCAGTGGTAATTGCCATGGGAATTGGCCAAATAATTATAGGCACTATAATAGAGCTATACTCGGTAGGTGTTATGACACATGTTGGTGCTGCATTTATAAGTGAAGGTTTAAGCGATATTTTTTTTGGTATTGGTGCTTTAAGGTCAGGCTATTTTAGTTGGAAAGATTATGGTAAATACAAAGTAGAAAATTTAAAATTCACAATTGCCACTGGCTGTGTTGGAGCTTATTTCTCGAGTGGTGCTAAAGTATCTCATTTCGGTTATAAAATTGCTGGGCCTATTCCTGAAGTGGGTGGCAAGAAAGTAGCAGAAATGGCGGGTAAAAAATTATTTAAAACTCTAGGAGAGGCTGCTTTTAAAGAAGCAAAAGTAAATATTGGTAAATTAGTTGTTAAACGCATTGCATTGAAAACAATAGAAGGAATAGCATTTGGCTTAGCTAATACAGGAATTGATATGCTAGTTGATAATTACCTTCAAGAGTTATGTGAAGGTATAGCGTCTGAAATTTTATCAGATATTGAAAGAGTGGTAGAAGAACATAACATCTTTTTAAGTTTAGAAGAAGCGTGTAAAATATTAGGAATAGAAAGAGCAAAAGTAATGATAAATGATTTAACACAAAGTTCTATAGCTAAAAAAAGTGTTTTTGACGAATTTTTACTTATAGCTAGTAAAATAGTTGGTAGTATAACCCAAGGTTTAGGAAATGCTATAAAAAAGAATGATATGGCAGGAGTAAAAAGCGTGGTTTTACCTATTCAATCTATCAGCAAAGTTGCTGTATGGGCAGAACGTGCGTCTCATATCTCAAAAATAATATTTATTACTGAAAATCTATTAAATAATTTAAACCAAAAAATAAAAGATAAATTAAATGATAAAATTATAAACGATAACACTCAACAAGATTCGGGAAATGGAGCACAATATTCAGAAAAAGAATTTAAAGCCTTTAAAAGAGAAGTAATTGATCAATGGAAATGTCTTCTTCGCGAAAAAGCAAAAGACGTGATTGCCCAGCATATTGTTGGCCCTATTCTTAAGGAAGGCGCAAATCGTCTAATTAGATACGTTGGAAGAAAGATACAAGATGGTTACCAGTCATATAAAGAAGAGGGACACATGGAACACTTTGAAGGATTAAAACAAAAGTACAAAACAGATATAGAGAATGTAAATGAAGAAGGGTCCGATAATCCTTCAGATACAAAAATCCATATTACAAAAAATTATCACAAAGAATTGTTAAAATTAGTAGCTAAAACTAGAAATCCCAAGCTATTTGTGGCTATAGTGCTAGAAAATATTCCAATGGATATGACATGTATTAACGCATGCACTCAAGTGCTACATAAAATGCTAAATGCGCGGATTGCTAACTTTCCAGGACTTACCATTGTTGTTGAGGAAGAAGGCGGTTTAAAACATAAATTTTCTTCTGTCAGCGAAGGAGATGAGGGCAGAGTTGTTACCCTTGAGCTAAAAGATAACCATTTTAAAATCCATGGAAAGGGTGTAGAAGAAAATAGTGGAAACAAAAATTTAAAAAACGATTGCTTATTTGAGGCTTTAAAGGATCAATTTCCAGAAATATTTTCTAACATGTCAGCAGAGAATTTCAGAACCAATATAGCCAACTGTATTGCAGAAAACCCTAATATTCAACAATCTATTAAACAAGGCTGGCATCAATTTTCCATATCAAGAGGCGCATTTGGTGGTAAGAAAATTTCTGAAAAAACGACTAACGTACAAAACCAACAAAAGCTAAGGTGGCATCCATATGAACACATTGATCCAAGGACAAACCGAAAATGGGAAATCACTGAAAATGTAGATGTAAATTTATCAAAAGGATTTTGGAAGGACGACAAATGGATTGAAATTAAATTATCACCTGAAGAACTCCACTCACAACGTGCCGAAGCTTTTAATAAAGCTCTTGAGAAGATCAACGAAAACCTTTGCAAAATTAACAGCAAACCTTTACGTGTTGGTCCTGGAGATTTTTTGGCAACAATGCATGATAATATTTTATGTACGGAATCATTTGGTCGTGTAGGCTTAGCTAAATATCCAGTAGAAATGCAAGCTACAGTTTACGTAAAAATTGCAGGTACACAGGAGAAAGTAAAATATACATTAGAAATTAATGTTGATAATCCTAAAATTACCAATTATTTACAAGGACCGCATGGACCACATATTGGTTACAAACTTACACCTAATTACAATCAAACACCTAAAATTACTGGACATATACTTTTAAATAAATTAGGAAATGAAAACCTTCCTGATCGAAGTCGCAGTCCACAAAGTGACTATTATAAGGTTCATAGAAGTATACCTGAAACAAGGCTATTTTTTCCACCTACTCGTTTAAATACTTTGTTAGAAAGAAGTGAAGTATTAACCAAATATGATATAGATAGCAATGACATTAGAGGTCGTTCATACCCAACTTCAGATTTTTAAAAAGCATATATACTAATATAAAAGATGCAATAAAAATTAAAGGTAATATTATAAATACAATTGTGTATTTTAATACTAACCATTTTTATTTTAAAAAATCATCGTTTTATTTTATAACTTGTAAGAGCAAAGAATATCAATATTTAGTGCTGTACTTATAGTTTAGTGTATATTAACATTTAGCAATATTAATTCCTAGCGTATCATTAAACTGGTTAACTTTTGCATATTTGTAATGTTTATAATTTTTTTAAAAATGTGTATAAATAATAATTTAAAATAAAAAGTTTTATGTAAAAACGTCAACGTAAACTTCTTTGTACAATAAATTTAAAAAAAAAACCTATGCCCTTCATAGCAAAAAGGTGGCCAATCGCTGATTTAGACTCTTGTGTCTAGACTAGACTCTAGATCTAGGGCATCATATTTATATTTCAACAGCAAATATTATTTCAGCACCCAGGGATTAAACCCAAAACCTTTTACACGAAAACTTAGTGCTCCAACCCTCCAACAATCAAAGATACTACCTTGGTCATTAGCAAATTATTTTTTTTTGTATAGGGTACATTATTATTACTATTTTATTATTTTTTAATACATCTCGCAAAATTGCGGTTTATAGGTATATCTATAAAAATTGCGGTTTGTATATTTCCAACGAGCTGCTAAGCTAAGGTTACGGTACCACATCTACATTTTCCTTATGTTATACTGTATGGCTATTTAGTTATCAGTTAGAAATTTCCGGACAATATGACAGGTGCTCAATTGTTGTTTTCTGCCTTTATCAGGTAAGACTTTCAGTTAATCTTATCTATTAGACTAATATCGGGTCAGCGCTGTCTGTTAAAATACTTCTCTATCCCTGTACATTTTGGTATTCTCATTTTTCAGCACATTCTCAGGTATGTATTTGTAGTAAAGCTTTTTAGCTGTCATTAAAGCCAGTTGTAATGCTATTTTTTTGGTGTAGGATTTTTGCTACATTATAGTGCCTTTACATGTACTCTGTACTTCTGAAGTCAATTATGTGCTGTATGGTATTAGGGCAGCTACGGCTTCGCCTGCACGCGTCGTTCTCACTTTCGTCTTTAATTATGTGTTTTCTATAATTCCTGGCGTTGATAACTTGGTCCTGGATGGCAATAATGAATCCTTCAGTTTCAGTGAATAATTCACCGGGGTTCAACCATGCGTTCCAAGCAAATCTGTGGACATGCGGTTGGCACATGCAAAATATTTCGTGTTCAATTGTTGCAGTTACATTGAATTCTAATTTAGAATTTAGACTTTCGCGACTGAGGTCGATGTAAGTTTTCTTACTTTCGGGTTCAAGTCGCGTATTTTTATTGGTTGTTGCCAACGTTTCGCTCGCCATTGCAGGGAGCATTCTCAATGCGTAAAAGTCCAATGACTGAAGACCTTGTTCGAGTATGTATGCCTTTATAGGACGAAGAGAATTAGTGGGGATGGGAATTTAATGATGAAAACAAATATTTTCAGGTATTGGAGATTTCAAAACCAAGCTCGCGATTCAAGTTAAGAGGATTATTATGAATCCAA
>JARJDX010082154.1:0-10660 GCA_030264735.1 Gymnusa sp. GC000175
AATTGATTTTGATTTTTGAGCAATTTCATTGTATTTTAAATTATTATTATTTATTTATTTATTATTGTTACAACGTACTTGCAGTTTATAATTAAAATTCACTAACGGGAAAGTCGGGTGGATAAAAGTCTCCATTTTTTTTATTTTAATAATTTAGGATCTCAAATCCATTATATAAATTTAAATTTAAGTTTGTGGAGGCTAACCACTACATGCAAATAGTTCAAGAACACATATCAACAGGAAAATGTATGAATACAATTTAATATCATTAAAAGAGAAAGAAGTTCTAGTAAAACAAGTAAATCAGCTCTTCTCAAGAAATCTAAATTAAGACGAAAATTAACAAACATAAATTAATAAAATTATGCATATACGTAGATACCACTTGTTTTTTTTTTTTTGAATAATTCCCTTTTAAAACCGGTCGAGATAAAAACATATATAAGGCTGAAAATCTTAGTCGTCTCTTACTAGCTTTATACCACATAATCAAAGATGAAAGATGAGAATATCATTACCGGTCCTCAATTATGGGGAAAAATTTCCAAAGAGTCAGTCGGTGTTAATTTATTTAATAGTCTCAAAAGTAATGTAAACTCTACACGGACAGCATTGGTAAGGAAATATTTAAATAAAATTAAACCCAAAATTTAGTCAAATTTTACATAAAATTTTAATCAAATTTAAAATCAAAATTTAGTTAAACTTAAAACCAAAATTTAGTTAAATTTTAACCTCAAATTTTGATCAAATTTGAAACCAAAATTTAGTCAAATTTAAACCCAAAATTTTGCCAAATTTAAACCCAAATTTTAATCAAATTTAAACCTAAAATTTAGTCAAATTTAACCTAAAATTTTAATAAATTTAAACCCAAAATTTAGTTAAATTTAATCAAAATTTAAACAAATTTTTTATCAAGTTTAAACCAAAATTTTATCTAATTTAAACCCAAAATTTAAACAAGAAATTTAATCAGGTTTAAACCCAAAATTTAATTGAATTTAAACCCTGTATTAATCAAGCATAAACCCAAAATAATTTTAATTAAAATTTAAATTTTAGCACAATGTCACCAGTGATGAAAAAATAACGTACGGAGAATTGTTAAGAATCTCATGCAAACTCGCAAAGTGGCTGGAGGATAAAAATTTCAAAAAGGATGATGTGATAACAATATGTAGTGAAAACAGTGTGCATTTTTTTAAACCAGTGATAGCTGCGCTTTATTTGGGCATAATTGCGTCTCCTTTAAATCACACATTTGTGGAAGGTGAGAAATTAATTAAGCTTAGTTAATTACTTAGTAGGCTATGAGATTTTGACGTAACATTTTATGCTGGGATGCATAAAAAAAGTTTTGTTGTGTATAAATTAACCCCAAGTACTTGTTATAGGACCGCTCAACGCCATTTTTTATTTAAACGCTTATTTTTTTTATTTTTTTACCTATTATTTTGATACGAATATTTTTAAAACAAAAATTTTCCTAAAAATGCAAAAAAACAAATTTAACCATCCATAAAAACAAAATTTTTGAACGGGTTCCTGATTTGTAAGTTCTAGTCAAACACCCATAACTTTTTTCATTTACAACCAATTTTTGTGATCGAAAAAATTTTTAAAATCACAATTAAATTCTGTTTAAAAATTTGAAAACAAAACATTTTGGTATTTATTTCAGGTGAAATTTTGCACAATTTGAACGTAACGAAATCAAAAATAATTTTCTGCAGTGAACATACTTACGACAATTTTAAAACGTTGTTGGATCAAGACAAAATTCCCTTCGTCAAGCAGTTAATTCCCTTGGAAACGTTGGAAGAATTTTTGGAAGATGTTGTATGTGATGTCGAAAGCTTCAAACCGTTAAGTTTGGATGTTGAGGAGCAAGTTGCTGTGATTTTATATTCCTCGGGAACCACGGGATTTTCCAAGGGTGTAATGTTGACGCATCATAATATAAATACAAGACATAATCATTATGGGTGAGTACTTTTTAACATTGTTTTTGTAAATTTTAAATTGCTTAAAAATCAAAATCAATTTCTCGCTTTAAAAAACAATTGCCAGCGCTGAAACAAACCATTGGATGTTTTTGATGTTCTAATATGTTATTAACAGATAAATTTTATATATTTTCTGAAACTTGCAGCAATTTTGACTCACTGAATTTTTATTAATCAACATTTAAAATAAAATGAAATTGCTCAAAAATCTAAATCAATTTCTCGCTTTAAAAAACAATTGCCAGCGCTAAAACAAAACATTGGATGTCTTTGATGTTCTAATATGTTATTAACAGATAAATTTTATATATTTTCTGAAACTTGCAGCAATTTTGACTCACTGAATTTTTTTTAATCAACTTTTAAAATAAAATGAAATTGCTCAAAAACCAAAGTCAATTTCTTGCTTTAAAAAACAATTGCCAGCGCTGAAACAAAACATTGTATGTCTTTGATGTTCTAATATGTTATTAACACATAAATTTTATATATTTTCTGAAACTTGCAGCAATTTTGACTCACTGAATTTTTTTTAATCAACATTTAAAATAAAATGAAATTGCGCATAAATTAAAATTAATATCGCGCGTCGTAAAACAATTGCTAGCGATGAATTAAAAATGTTTTATGTTTTAATATATTATTTAGTTAATAATACACTTGCCAAGTTTAGCGTGGCAACTGACTTATGTATTCGCACAAATTTTTCCCACGATTGAGTGTCGAACTTTCTTTTACACTTTCTTTTCTATACTTGTAAGGCTTCTGCACATTTCACATGTCACGGTGAAATTGGCAAGCTGTAAAACCATAAATGCAACATAATCCCTATTTTAGAGATCCTCGCTTATATTACAAAGAAGTGGACGGAACCTTGATGGTAGTCCCATTTTTCCACGCGTATGGTTTGGTCCTATCCTTCAGCCTTTTAATGAATGGAAGCACAATAAAATTCATGCCCAAATACGATCCAAAATTGTTTTTGGAAAATTTGGAAAAACATAAAATCTCAAACATAACAGCTGTGCCGCCTTTAATGGTATTCTTCGCCAAATCTCAACTCGTCGAAGATTACGACTTGTCTTCTGTAAAATCCATAATTTGCGGAGGCGCAACTCTGCGAGGCAATATTGAAAAGGCTGTTACAGAACGGTAAGTAATTAACATTTAAAAAAAAAATCAAAAAATCCATAATTTAAAACAAATCAAGTGGCTCAGTGGTAGAGCACTAAGTTTTGGTTCACAGGTTCCCGGGTTCGATTCCCGGGCACTGGGTTGCCATTTGTCAAAAATTAAAGACACCCATGAAAGGCGAATTTTCAGAGTACTTACACATACACCATAATTAACACCGCAGAAGGACCTCACGCTAGTGATCCAAACAAATACAACTAACAAATTGTTACAGTTTGAATCAAGTCACAATCTTACAAGGTTATGGAATGACTGAATCCACCTTATTGGTAACCATGCTTGGTAAGAATGATGAACCTAGATCAGGAACAACCGGAAGAGCACTTCCTGGTATTTCCATCAAAGTGCGAAACATTGAGACAGGCTCAAGCCAAGGGCCTAATGGTCTTGGCGAAATTTGTATCAAAGGACCCCTCATTATGAAAGGCTATTACAACAATTCCGCAGCCACGAAAAACGCATTCACCAACGATGGTTGGATGCGATCGGGGGATTTGGGTTATTACGACGAAGACGGGTACTTTTTCATCGTTGACAGGTTGAAAGATGTGATCAAATACAACGGCTTTCAAGTATCTCCCGCCGAATTGGAAGCCTTGTTGTTGAAACATCCGAAAATCCAAGAAGCGGCTGTTGTTGGATTAAAAGATGAATCGGCCGGGGAATTACCCATGGCGTTTGTTGTCAAACAACCGGGCGCGGAGGTGAACGAACATGAGATTGTTGATTTCGTCTCAGGTTAGTTATTTATACAACTTGTACGTTCCTTGAAATGATTCTACGAGTATGTAAATTTATTTTGTTTTGTTTTGTTTATTTAGGTCAAGTTTCTTATACCAAAAAGCTTCGAGGTGGAGTCAAGTTTATTGACGCAATTCCTAAAACGATGAGTGGAAAGATTTTAAGAAGAACGTTGAGAGAATCGTTGGATTAGGATAAATATTGCCGATTTGGGTATTAGATTATAGAAAATGTT
This sequence comes from Gymnusa sp. GC000175, assembly GCA_030264735.1. Classification (NCBI taxonomy): domain Eukaryota; kingdom Metazoa; phylum Arthropoda; class Insecta; order Coleoptera; family Staphylinidae; genus Gymnusa; species Gymnusa sp. GC000175. Next base: position 4,183 of record JARJDX010082154.1, read on the forward strand.
ATTAGTAAATAAATTAAAATAAAGGATTGGAATAAAATTTGACAATATCAACGAAACAACTACGATACGCAAAAACGCAGTGGAGAAAAGGTTGGAAAACACTGGGGTGGGCTTACTGATTTTGGGTGCTCTTAAATATGATCAAATATTTCTCCAAATAAAATTACGCAACGTGTAAAAAAATTGATAAAACTACTTTTAAAAATGTTTTGGTAAAAAATTTATGTACATTACATTTTTAAAATCGCTCACGATTAACCCTAAAAATTGTAAATTATTAAATAAATTGTATATATTAAATTGTTTTGCATCTTTTTTTATCCTTCAAGAGTACATTTTGTTGCAGTACTTTAACTTTAAGGCAGAGGTTTCCAAACTACGGCCCGCGGGCCAAACCCGGCCATACAGATTTTTTACGGCGAATCCGTTTGACTTTAAAATATTATTATAATTTTAATTAAATTTGAGATCAAAATATATTGGAAAGGGAAATTTTTCAAACAAACATTTAATGAAACATTGGAGAATTTTTATGTTTTAGTATGTTATTAAGCTAATATAATAAATTTAATACATTTAATGAAAAATGTTTTAAATTTGACACATTGGAAACTCGGAAAATTTCAATTAAATTTGAGATCAAAATGTCCAAAAATGGCAACTTTTCAAAAAAACATTTTTAGACATTAAATGACACATTGGAAAATTTTCATGTTTCAGTATGTTATTAAGCAATAAATTTTATCCATATGATGAAAATTGTATTAAATTTGACACGTTAAAAACTCGGAAAATTTCAATTAAATTTGAGATCAAAATGACCAAAAATGGCAACTTTTCAAACAAAAATTTTTAGACATTAAATGACACATTGGAAAATTTTCATGTTTTAGTATGTTATTAAGCAATAAACTTTAAACATTTGATGAAAATTGTATTAAATTTGACACGTTAAAAACTCGGAAAATTTCAATTAAATTAGAGATCAAAATGTCTAAAAATGGCAATTTTTCAAACAAAAATTTTTAGACATTAAATGACACATTTTCATGTTTTAGTATGTTATTAAGCAAAAAATTTTATCCATTTGATGAAAATTGTTTTAAATTTGACACGTTGAAAACTAGGAAAATTTCATTTTTTTTTTCCAAAATTGGGTCATACCTTCGTTCATGAAACGAATTTTATCCCTTATTTTGTAACATTGCCCATTTAACTTAATTAGAATCCTCTAAGGAGTTTGAAATATTAATTTGTCACAGCATTCCACCAATTAAAATCCGCTCCTCACCATTATTTTATTTGCCGCTGAAAATTAAATACAGTAGCGACATCTATTGTCAGATTACTAACTATGGTTTGCATCTTCGCTAAATTTGAATTTTTTTTCCAAAAATTGAGTTATGTCTTCGGTGATAAGAAACCAAATATATTCCTTGAATCTAAGACCACGTCTTTTTTACTTAGAATCCTCTGAGGAGTTTGAAATAATTCAATTCTTATGAGTACCTCTATCACACGGTTGTTCACATCATAAGTGTATGTTTATTTTTTTATAATTTACATCTTTAGATGAGCCGTTCATTAGAAACAAAAGCACTTTGAGTAGAAGTACCAATGAATTACATGTGGAGGTGTTTACAAAGCAGAAATTAGTAAACTGTTTAAAGCTACTATATTTGCAACGCTTCTTCTGTAGTTAAGCTCCACGTAGTTCTTTACTCTTCGAAGAGCTCAACCCAAAGGTTGTTCTTTTAGTCGCCTCTTACGACAGGCAGAACTTACCAGAGGTCTATTCTTACACCCGGAACCTCCGCGGGATTTTTTTTTGTTATTATTTACTTAACTCCAGAGACTTCTAACAGTGAAGAGCGAAACTATGGCTTACGTAGAAAGAATTTGTGGACGGACGCAATCACATTGTTGATATTTTATAGTTGTTCTTATTTATATTCACCTTTCAATCATCATTATTACAGGCATTGCTTGATGCCACTTTATATCCCTCTTACTTCTATGAAAATGTAGAGGAAAGGCTACGAAGAGCCACGAAAATTTTTAACTTTTCGACGATAATACATGTAGATTAGCGCCAACTGCATACTATAAAACATTCCAACCTCCTGTCAAATGGGAACGTCAACAGCCTCCATCTTTAAAAAATTTGACAGGAAGTATTTTAACCTTACTTCTACATAAAACATTCAAAGCACAGTTTTGACAGAGGGCTTGCATGCCAACAGCCGCCATATTGATCACGTGATGTACTGCCTTATTGAAACATTGACATCCTTTTGATGTGTCATCATCTTGTCGGGGGTGGATTAAGCAGATCTGAGCACAACTACTACTAAGCATGACTCCATCATGGTTATTGGAAAGTTTCGAACCAGAAACTTTTGATGGGTTGAAGTTCTTATTTCGTCCGAGTCGGGTATCTTGCAACTACCAAGTTCAATATGGAAAAGATGTGTCTCTTTGCAGCTAAAAGGCTAATAAAAAAACTTTAACTTGGCATCATTGTAGCGATGAGAGCTGCTTTTAGTATTGATTTTAATCAAAATTTAATTTAAAACGCTAGTTGCTATACAATTATACCAATATTATTTATACATTTAGGTAATCTGGTTGAAGTAAATAAGTCAAGACCACTATTTTTCAGCTTGATATAAATTATTAATCTCCAAAAAAAAGTATTTCCACTTCAATTCAAGTCCTTCGCCATTTTATCGCGTTGTTTTTCAAGTTTAAATGGATTAAACAATTAAGATTTCTATACTTGAGATTTCTACATTTTTCATTTCAACTGAAGTGTACAACGATTTATATTTAGATCGTATTATCTCAATCTTGATGATGTTTTTCTTCTATAAACTTTAATTATCTTATCTCGAACGTTACTATTTCCTATAAAAGGATTTCCAAACTACAACAAAGTCATTGTATTAGCTGCACTACGTTAATAGTAGAAAATGTTTTTCCAAACCTTTGTAATCGCTTTGCTCGTTGCTCTTGCAACAGGCGAAAAATGTCCTCAAGGAGGAGAAATTTATGGTAAGTTAAAAAAAAAATTAAATTTTAAATTATTAGAAACATATTTAAAAAATATTTGAAAATTGTTTGAAAATTATTTGAAAAATACATCATCGCTCTGTAGGGATTCGAACCCGGGTCTTCATATTGCCGGTATATCGTTATACAAAGTTAATAAATAACTAGTCTCAATGCCCGGGCACCATGTACTCAACCAACAACCTTTTTACCAATAATAATTTAATTGGTAAAGCACACTACAGAGACATCTAACGTTAAAAAGCGAAACTAAAATATTTGTGGACGGACACACAACGTTGGGCTGTTATGGTGCTTACGAAGTGGCCATTTTCTAAAAATTATTAAAATTTATGTAGTAATCAATTAAAAGTGTAAGAAATGAATTGGTGTGTGCTCCACTCGACTTTCCTATAAGCAAAAAAAAAACTCAACCCAATGAAAAAATGTTTTTAATAAAAATCTCAAACCAAATTGCACAATTACCATACTTTCCCTTTCGGAAATTTTATTTTCTCTAGCTGAAATTTTTGTTTTTCTTACGTGAAATTTAAAATTCGTCTCGAAATTTTTGAAATCTTACTTTTTTCTTGGGTGGTTTTTAAAACTGTATCGAATTAATTTAGTCATTTGATAAACTTTGGAAGACCTGAATGGACGAAATGACTTTTTTTAGAAAGAGGAATCAGCGCCCAAGGCAAAATCGATGTAATCAACGCTCACAACAATTACAGACTGCAAATTGCGCAAGGAAAAGTTTCCGGACAACCAAGAGGAGTCAATTTACTTCGCCAGGTGAGTAAATTTTGTTAAATTTATTAAGAAAGCAAGACGAAACACGCGATAATTGCGACAAATGATTTCATTGTGGCAATGTAGTGCGTCTGCCGCAATGCGTCATACGCTTTTTACGAAACGCACCTTCAAGGACGTAAAAATTTTAAAAATGAGACAAACACCAAGCACGAATGTCCTCCAGAAAGCAAAATCCTGGCTCAAAAATATCATACATTTAACACCATACTGTTCACATTTTTAGGTTTTCGATGATGTTTTGGCCGCTAAAGGAAAAGTTGTTTCCGACCAATGCAAAATGTCTCACGTCAGCATTCAAGATGGTAATTTTTTCAAATGATATCTTCAACATTTTCTCAAACGCGTTAATTTTTAGACCGTTGGAGTTGGGTCGGACAAAACCTTTACATCGAATGGAGTTCAGCAAACAGCAACGGCCAAAATTGGCAAAAAGCTGTCGACTCCTGGTTTGGAGAACATAAAGATTTCATTTACCCATCTAGCTCTGTACCCGGCAAAGTTGTAGGTCACTACACCCAAGTAAGTAAAAAAAATTAACAAATGAAAGTGGCTATATCACATAAACATCCGAGTTGCGTTTTTATTATTAAGTCGTTAAGTGAATTAGGCGATAAGTAAAATTATGCTCTTTTTTTTCGTTATTATATTATGGGAGTTTTGGTTTTGTTCTTAAAGTTCGTCATTTAAGTCTCTGGAATTGTCTTTAACATTCTTAGTTGTTGTAGTTGGTCAAGAGACAAAACCAATGTTGTTAAAGGGAATTTCAGAGGCTCAAAGTGATAAAAGCGATTTCCAGCAATACACTAGATTCCAACATTTGTAGAAGTAAATCTCCTTTTTCCAGTTTGGGTCTCCAGAATTTTCCTTATCACCCTTGATTTTGTTCTTGGAGTTGAGTTGAAGCTCAATGCTTTTAAAATGAATTATACAGACTTAAAGTAATTATTTACAAGGACAAGGCCAAGATAGTTAAAGGAAATTTCAGATACTCAAACTTAAAAAAAGGATATCAAGTACTAAAGTTAGGTTAGGTAAGGTTAGATGGGGTGAGTTAGCCTCTCGCTAACCGCGACCTGATAGATCTATTGCAAGCGATAACGTACTAAACTATACTCCAAAATTAGGAAGCGCAAAAGAAAAGTCGGGAATACTGTCATTTAATTAGTTAGCAAGTTGTTTGAAAATTTCAAAAACTTGATAGGCAAACAATTATCATCGCTAAGGTAATTTTTATAGGTTGTTTGGGCTGATTCAAAAATGGTTGGTTGTGATTTCATTAAATTCTACGATGTTACCCAACCCAGCTATCCATATGCCAAACTTTACACTTGCAATTACGGACCAGGGTAAGTCATAGACATATTTTTAATAAATTCCTAGCGGTTATCGCCATACCTAAAATGTGCGTTTTATTAATATAAACTTAATTTGCAGAGGTAACTGGCAAGGAGAAGCCCCATACAAAACTGGAACTTCAGGATGTGAAAACCTTTGCTAATTCATTTAAATAATTTGTATTATTATAATAAAATATTTCAATAAAGGATTTTTTACTTGATATTTTATGTTTTTTTTTATACAAGGTGTCCCATTTTACATTATCTTCTTGAATATCTTGAAAAGAAAGCATTTTAACGAAAAGTATGCCGAATCATATGATAATCGTCATGTTTTTGAGGGGGACATCGGATTTTGACACAATGGGGTCAACTAAAAATTTTTAAAAGGAAACTCCTTTTTTTTATTGCAGATTCTGAAAGAGCGTTAAAAAATATGTAGGGTTGAAGCGGATACTTTTTTTAATTTCCAACAGGTGGCGATGTAATCGTGAAAGTCTGATTTTAATGAAAAATATTCCCATATTAATATTGTGTCAATAACTCAAAAAATAATGGCATTTGGTGTTTTAATAAATACCTAAAACTACAGAAATATCACTCCTTAACACTCAGAGAGAATTAAGAATATTAAACTGGTGAAAATGTTTTGGTTGAATTTTCGGATTTTGCGAACGAAAGGATTCTAAGAATTGTCATTAGATGCTTACAGTTTTACTTTTGACTAATAATTTTGTAGTTTTGGGTATTTATTAAAACACCAAATGTCATTATTTTTTGAGTCGTGTAGTAACCACTCCACCATTTTTTTAAGTAAGAAAAGTCAAAAACGAATATTTCCGCAAATATTGGGACTTAGAAAACAGCATGCGACACTTGGCGGATTTATAGTGTACTAAAATTTTGACGTCCCATGGTTAAAAATGTCACGTCAAAAGAAACGTTAAACATATTGAACTTAAAAATAAATATTTAAAATGTTGCGTGGATAGTTAACATTGTTGATAATTTCAAGAAATGTCGAAAATAATACGATGCGCCTGTTCCTACAATGTTTAAATGTAGCCAGCGGCGGCCATATTGATGAGTTAACAGCGCCACCAACCGAATTTGTAAGTCCCAATCTGATTTCAAAATTTTTGCCATTACTATACTTTCATTTGCTTCGTAAATGTAGAATTTCATCTTTAAAATATTTGACCTAAATCATTACATTCTTTACTTCTGCATTTGTAGCACACTGTAAACAAAGTGTTGTAATTGCAAAAAAAATT
>JARJDX010082170.1:0-10639 GCA_030264735.1 Gymnusa sp. GC000175
GACACTAGTTTACAAGCTTTTGTAAAAGTTATGTTAAGTTATTGCTGGTCAAGAAATAAAATGACTTATTTAATACTTGGAATAGACGATTTAAAAAGGAAAGGAATTTTTTTTTTAATTCTCAAATCAAAATATGAACTAACCTAACCTAAAATGGCGTAAAAAAATAAAATATTACCACCATTAAATCGGCCATAAAATTTGCTTTAATTTGATGCGTAACATGATGTACTTGGTATAAAATATTCTCAGTTTTATATGGCCAATTTTATAAAAATTGACTGTATTTGTTTGTCTTTTTTGGGTTTAATACAAAATGCATAAAATTTTCTTTTGTTTGATATTTAACAAGCCAAACTTTTGACCAAAATTGCCTGAACTATGGACAAAAAACGCAAAGCATGGCCTTCTATATAAAAAATTAACCTTTATTTTTTTGCTATTTTAATGCAGACAGCATAAAATTTGCTTAAGTTTGATTAGCAAGCCATGCTTTTGATCAAAATTGGCTGAGATATGGGCAAAAAACGAAAAGCATGGCCAACTATATGAAAATATACTTTTTTTTTTTAATGTGTAGAGCACAGAATTTTCTTTAATTTGATATGTAACAAGCCATACTTTTGACCAAAATTGGTTGAGCTATGGGCAAAAAACGAAAAGCATGGCCAACTTTAAAAAAATTAACTTTTAAATTTTAATTCGCAGAGCATAAAATTTGCTTTAATTTTATTATTATTATTATTATTATATCTATTTTTAACCCTTGAGCAGTTACAAGCGAAAAATAAAAAAATCGTGGCCTACTCGATTGAAACAACCAAATCTAGTTTCAGCCGCGTTTTTCGTTCCAAAATCAAACTTCCTTGCAGTCAGCTATTAAATTATAATTTTTTGGGGTTTTATCACAATAAAAAAATATTATAAGAAAAAAATTAATTTATTTTTCCAAAAAAGAAAATCAAATTTTATAATTATAAAATATTAATGATATATAAATAAAACATTTTGGTTCATATAATTTACAATATAATCTTATATACAAGGTTATGTACAATATTTACAAAAATTAAAAAATTTTTGGCAAAAAAAAACAAAAAGCGCGCGCGCGCGCGCGACAGTACAATTTGCGGCAACGCCGAGATCACAATGTTTAAAAACAAAAGCTGAACGCAAACACTAATTTTAACTTTGTCTTGTGATAACACTAAGTGGTTTGAATATGCTTTCCGTGGATCGAGGAGGTTCTGGGCTACTGGAGCAACTAGAGGGTGAAAGCGCGACGGGTTGATGCATCATGGGTTGTCCAATTTGGTGATTAAAATGTGGAATTCTTAATCCCTGATACATGTCGTAATTGGGTCGAAGGAAATTCACTTCGGGCGCTGTTAATCGATCAATGGAAAAAGTACTAGGGGGCATTGGTGTGGGTTTTGGAAGCATTGCAGGGATGTAAGGGTTGTAACGTTGATACATTGATGCGAGTAGTGCTGGGTTGGGGTATAACCCCATGAGGGTTGGATTGTATCCAGGGAATGGAGTTGGATATGCCCCTAACACCATTGAACGTTTAAACGCAGCTAAGCGAGAACGTGATGCAGCAGTTGAGCGTCGGCGAAGCTTTCCTGTGGTTCCCCCAATGAAGACGTCTTCTGCGGATGAATCGAGCATCCAGTAATTTCCTTTGCCTGGATCATCATAATGTCTGGGCACTTTCACGAAGCACTTATTGAGTGACAAGTTGTGTCTTATAGAATTTTGCCATCCTTGCTTGTTCTCCCTGTAATAAGGGAAGTTGCACATGATATACTCATAAATCCCATTTAGGGTTAAACGTTTTTCCGGACTATTCCTAATCGCCATCATAATCAAGGCGTTGTAACTGTACGGAGGTTTTTCTTTGGATTTCTTGTCTTTGTCCTCCCCCTTGGCATCTTCCGCAGTCTTCGAGCAATCAAGCGGAGGAGTAGAAGTCACATCCAAATCAGAATCGCTCATTTCAGACACAGGTGAAGCCAATTCCGACACCCTATCATCTCCAACACTTTCAGGAATCAACGAACTTATAGAAAACGACGATTTTAATGGTGTACGGGCCATGGTTGGTACGAACAACACCGTTTCTTCTCTTTTTACCATCATCAGAACAAACTTTAGCACACAAAACAAATTCAGCAAAAAAATTCCCTCAACTCAACGACTGTCAACTCGTAACTGAGCGTTTCCAGCGCTTGCTCAAGTTTATGTAGCTGCACCAATAGCCAACGACCAATCGCAAAGCGTGCTGCGGAACAATTGCCGGCGCTGGGCGGAGCCTCAAGCGGTGGGGACACTGAAAGCCGCAACCTACCGACGCGCGTTTGTTTTGTTTTGTGTGTACGAGTGTATTTCTATTTGTAAGCGTTTGAATCATAAATGTTTAGAAAATAACATTTCGCTATGTTGGTATTGTTAATGGGTGAAGAGGGCGCAGCTGGGATGCTTCAACAGCACAAAGCGATTTTTGTTTTGCTGTGTCACGAAACGAAAATTTTATTTTGAGTAATACGTTTTTGAAAACTTTCCGGGTAAATTTGACGAAGTTATTTCAAAAACAAAACACTAACGAAGCCTGCATTTTTTTAAATTTTTGCTTAAATTACTCGGCTTTTTTTTAAATTTTTAAATCTGAAATCGGTTTGACAATAATTTCATTTGTACCAAAGTTATTCGTGAAAAATAAAAAAAATGGAGGTGTGGTCACCACACGACTTTCATTTACTAATTTGAGATGAACAATGAGTTCTTAAAATGTTAAATTTTAAAACAATGATACGAACAAAATTTGTGTAAAATTTATTTTTACACACTTTTGTGCTCTTATGTTTTTTTCATAAACTCAATAAATTTTGAAATATTTGCAAAAAACCTAAAAACCTCACCAATAAACTACCACTTCCTGTTTGTGGATTTTAGCCAAAAGTCACTGGGACCTCCCAATTTTTGTTAAAAGCTTAAATATGAATTTTCAAGACGATCAGTTTATCCGTCTGGGCTGTATAGAGGACACAGACACACAGACATACTGACAGACACGCAGACACCACTACGAAATTAACTTTTTCTGAATGAGGGAGGTCGAAAACCAAAAATCTCGATTTTGAAAATTGTCGCGATTACTATACTTTAATTTTCTTTGTAAATGAAAGTAAAAAAAACAAAAGATAAAAATGCAAAAAAGAATTATTAATATCGGGCGAAAGCAAAAATAAAACAAAACACCAACGCTGTATATTTTTTTAAATGTTGCTTATATTACTCGGCTTGTTTTAAAGTTTTTGAAACTGAAATCCGTTTGACGCTAATTTTATTTGTTCCAAAGTTATTCGCAAAAGATGAAAAAACAACACACTAACGTTTTATTTAAAAATTGCATAACTTTTTTGTTTTTTGAGCTATCGTTATGATTTTTTTGTAGTTTTATTTCAAATTTTATTGCGCTTCTGATGCTAATACAGGATTTTACTAGACTTACTTATACCGCTCAAAAATTTGACATTTATCAAAAATGTTTTTTTATATCAAAAAATGTTTTTTAGTTAAAAAATGATTTTAACGCCAAAAAAAATGTGATTAAAGTAAAATTTGTTACAAAATGTCCGCATAAAATGGCATTTTTATTAAAAAATGTTGAAATACACGTATGGAAACTTAATTCTTAAAAGTCATGTTAATAAATTTAAAGAAAATTGTTAATAATAAGGAAGGATCTACCTGAAATAATATTTAAGGTTATGACCACAATTTGGCAGGTAAATTAATCCCCTAGCCTAGAAGGTTATTATGGTTTTATGATAAAAGGTATCGTCTTCTGATCCTGATGACATTACGAGAAGATTAAAACTTCTTCGAAGAGATCAGCGCACAATGTTTTGTAAAGATGAAGAAACCTCTAAATGCATTTATTAACGCCTAACCTAACAAACAATTTAAGGCTCTTAGATTAATTTTTACATATTGGTAATCTGTCAAGAGGTTTATTTCATTTCCAATAAAATTTAACATGAAAGGCAAGTTAAAAAAAAATAACGTAAATTAAAAAAATATGACTTAAAACAAAAAATTTCGGATGACATAACCTTTTAAAATCAACGTACAGCTTGCCAAGTTCGTCGTGGCATCTGACTCAAGGACGCGCACAGGTATTTCCCATAACATCGCACCTCTCTCACTTTCCTTTCTATCCTTGTCGGTTTTTTGCGCATTTCACATGCCACGATGACTTTGGCCAGCTGTAACTTGGTTAACATAACCTTATGTTATTTTTATTAAAAATGTTCAATAATTTTGCATGTTTTTGGAGTTATTGGCCAAATTATGACCCCATGTGTTTCTTATGGAAACGCTCAAAGTCAAAATTACAAAATGGACATTTTGTATTCAAACGTTCATAACTTTTTAGATTTTTCTTGAATTTTTTTGGAATAAAAATTAAAAAAATGAAAATTAAATTTGCTGTAAGCAGGTGTTAACAAAAAAAATTAGAACGCAAAATGTAATAATATACTCGCATTCAAAATCACAATTTTCAATCACAAAAATCACAAAATCAGCCATTTTTTGAAATTTTGCAAATTTTTGAAAATTTTTCATCGCTACATAAAAAAATATTGTTTTCAGTGGATAGCCAATTAAATTCTGAATAAAATACCAAAATTTTTTAACATTTGGTGATTCAGTCCAAAATTCTGAAAACTACTTAAACCGATTCTGAGCTTAATATATGACAAAAAATTATTCTTTAAAAGGAAGTTAGTAGCCAAAACAATTGTCTACAACCCCCAAAAACGCAATTTAAAATCGGTCAAAGCATGTTGAAGATACAAGCAAAAAACTGATCACACATAACCTATAAATATAACGTATTTAGTAAAATTTATATGGACGGTAGTTATTTTTTCATGTCTACATATAAATAAATGATGTAAAAAATCTCAAGTTACAATTTCTGCGCAATATTTATAACTCGCATCGTTTCATATTGCAATTTTATATCAAACAGTTTCATTTGAAACCTCCCTTGAAGTTGGCTGCAATTCGTTGTGATTTACGACGACATGCGAATTAACTTAGCCACCGTATGACTCATATATACGAAAAGTACCTAATAACAAAAATAATAAAAAAAAAACAAAAATTTATCGTTTGCCATGAAAAAATTAAAATTGAACAACTGTCAAAAAATTGGAGGTTAATTTTTTTTATATTTGCGGCGTCAGCTGCTTCGGCTATTGGCTGTTGGAGGGTAATTAAATGTCAAATTATTTTTAAATTGAACAACTGTCATTTAGGGTTATATTTGCACACTTTTAAGGTTATTTCATTTGTAAAATTGTTCAAGACAATTAAAGAGTAAACTCATTTGAAAATTAATCGATTGATTAATTACAATTAAGGTTAATGGCAAAAAAATAGGTTTAGTTAAACGATTTTAAGGTTAAAGAACTGTCAAATGTGGGATGTTTTCATTTTTTTTAAATTTGTTTCCTTTTATTTTTTTCTTTCGTTTATTTTCCATTTGTTTTGTCATATTTGTATGTGAATGTGAGGTTATAATCCAATAATGCGATTGAGATTGTTATTTGACAAAGACGTGCTATTAGAGGGGGTGTATATGTGTGAGCCGGACCCACGCAGAGAAAAAAAGATATTATTGAGACTTAGGGGTTGACAGGTGACTTATTGAAAAAAATAAGTACGGCGGCTTGCAACAGTACAACTCAAACGATTTGCAATTTTTTTTCACAGTGACATTTCACATTCGACATACAGATTACGACCAAAGCACGTGACGGTCAAAATGGCTTTTGTTAATTATGGGCTTCTATTTTTTTGACTTTTTCTTTTGTTAAAAATCGGAAAGAGATGTTTAGTACGAGGTTTTGTATACCTGAAAGCAACAATCAACGCCTACTGTATTTTGTACACTTCTTTTCGGCGCGGAAACAAAAGATCAATACGGAGCTAAATCGATTTGCAATTGGTTTTTACATCTGTCAAAAAATTTAGGTTAGGTTAGGTTAGGTTAGGAGCAATTGGTTTTTACATCTGTTCAAAAAGTTAGTTTACATTATATCGATTTTTAGTTGGTTTTACACGTAAAAAAAACTAGGTTAGGTTAGGTTAAATTGAATTACAATTAATTTTACATTTGTAAAAAAAAATAATTTAGGTTAGGTCGATTTGCATTTGGTTTTTTATGTCAAAAAATTAGTTTAGGTTAAGTTTAATTGAATTACAATTAATTTTACATTTAAAAAAAAATAAGTTCGGTTAGGTCGATTTGCATTTGTTTTTATATGTCAAAAAGTTAGGTTAGGTTAGATCGATTTACATTTTTTTACATATGTCAAAAAAAACTAGGTTAGGTTCAGCCGATTTGCAATTGTTTTTACATATGTCAAAAAAAAATAAGGTTAGGATAAATTAAATTAAAACTTATATGTTAGAAAAAATTAAAATCCGATAATGATTTTAATTTGCTCGGACAAGATACATTTATCTCAAACGCACATCTTATTTAACCAACGTGAAGCTTGTAATAAGAGGGTTGATTATAGACAGATGTCAGCCAACGCACTAATTGACATTCGACTCCTCAGCCTCGGATTTTATTATTTTTTATCGGCGGCCCTTGCATTTATAGTAGCCTAGGGACTTTATTATATCTGTAACTTGAATATCCGATAGAAATAAAAGTTATAAAAATCAAGTTTAAGAATTGAAAAATTCGTGCAAGCAAATAACAAATAAAATTAAACACCACAGCGCTTTAAATTTGGATTTTATGTGAATTAGAGCGGCTCATTTTGTAAATTTTAAATTCGAAATCCGCTTAGCGATATTTTGATTGGTTCAAAAGTTATTTGCAAAAATCGAAAAAACAACACACTAACGTTTTATTTCAAACACTCGTAACTTTTTTGTTTTTCAAGACATGACGATAATTTCTTTAACATTTAATGGGCTTGTGTATAACTGGCTTGATTTTGCCAAATTGCAGTTGTTTATGACAAAATAATAAAATTTACGTCAAATAATGTATAAGTGAGGTTAGAAATTTGACGTTAAAATCGATTTATTACGTTTCGTTTTGTTGATTTTAATTTCGAAACCGCTTGGTGATTTTGATTCGAACGTTATTCAAAAAAATCGAAAAAACAACACACTGACGTTTTTTTTTTCAAACCCTCGTAACTTTTTGTTTTTCAAGATATCGCGATGATTTTTTCGCTAATTTTTATTTATCTTCATTGGACTTTTCAAGCATTAAAAATCGCAGAGCAACGTAAATAATATTTTTTTTTTAAATTGTAATAAAAATTCTCTTTTATTAGCTTGAATGGTATTTAGCACCTGCGATCTGATTTATTTTTGAGGTTAGGATTGTGAAGAATGTTAAGAGATCCATTTTGGGGATTGAGCTAATCGATTATATAAATCAGAAAGTTTACAAAACCCGGCGCAATAAAAGAGTCTTTAATGTAGCGATTTGGGTTGTTGTACACGGTGGGACACAGAGATCCTTATCGCCTTTCAAAACGACCCTCGTGATGATACCATCTCTTATATTGCATCATTAACGACAGCTTTGATGAAAGACATCAAAAGTTAAAACATGAAAACGGTAACGCAAAAGTAATTTTCAATATTTCATCGTACCAGCGTTGACAAAACAAAAAAAACAAATACAGTCGAACTTCCCTAAGTCGGAGCTTCGTAGTCCATTAAAAAATCCGAGATTTAGAAAATTCGAGTTACAGAAATAATTAAAATATGCAAAATTTGCAAAAAAATATAGAAAAATTTGAGAATTTCAAGTTATGGAAGTCCGACTGTAATTGCAAAATAAAATTTTGAAATTGCAATATTAAGTGGTCTACATAATGTAGATCACAAATCTGAAATCCGTTTTGAAATAACGTTATTACTTTTGATTTTATTCAAGATTTAAAATAAAACAAAACACCAGCGGTGTGTTTAAATTTTTGTGATTTGTTAAAATATTTGGGATGATGAGGTTCGTTTTGTTGATTTCAAATTTGAAATCCGTTTGGTGTTAACTTTATCCGTTTAAACGTTATTTACAAAAAACGTAAAAACAACACACTAACGTTTTATTTTAAAGTGCTATAACTTTTTCGTTTTTCAAGATTTTGTAATTTTTTTTCCTGATTTATTCAAAATTTTAGTGCGGTTTTGATTAAAATTTAAGATTTTATTGGTTGACAAATGTAAATTTCAAAAATATGACAGCAAAAACTTTGACGTATGTAAAAAAGGTGTAATTATCTACAGGATCTACAGGAATATAACACTACTATCATCTACTATCACGTGATGAAGTAAAAAGTTATATAATATGAGTACAAAGGCACTAAAATGACAAAAAAACATGCGTCTTATTATCGATGTAGTACTAAAAATTACATTTTTTTATGAATACAATTCGACTATTTATACGACAGTTTAAAGAATTATTCAACCTACCATCGTATGATAGTAAAAAGTTAAATATCATGAGTACTGAGGTACTAAAATAGCAAAAACGTACGTCTTATAATCGATGTAGTACGGTATAAGTAAAAAATGACATGTAAAAAACAAAACGCGCTAGCTTGAAAAAAATATATTTTTGACAGATGTCATTAAACGATTTGCACGTTAGTTTTTTGTTTTGTGCGATTTTGGAGTGTTGCTTTGAGGTGGTTTAATCGCTTAATAATCCTTTCTATTCAACCCAAAAAGAGAAGAAGAAAAAAAAAACTGTGCGGCTTTTTCGAACAAAGCCGGTTATTTTCGCACTGTCATCAGCTCGTCAGCGGCGAGCAAATCTGCCGACCGACGGAGTGACTTTTCAGAAATCCGCTTACGACTTTTTCTGTTATGTGTGACTTTTGTCCGCTCAAAATCCGATTGAGAGTCAATCGACGCACACAAAAATTTTATTTAAAACGTTCACGCACCGCTGCCTCCGAGTTACAGATTAGTTTGCAAATGTTTTTTTTTTAACTCAAAATTTACAAACACAATGACAACCAGTTTTGACAAAACGGAACGAAAACATTCAAACACAATAAAGCACATTAAAAGTAATAAAGAAAAACAGCTTGTAACATAACCCAAAAATAATTGATTTGATAACCTAAAAAATTAACAACTGTCAAATTTTTTTTTATCAAATCAATTATTTTTAGGTTATGTCAGAATATAATTTGTTTTTTTTTATTCCTAAAATTTTGATAATTAATAAACTTTAAACTTAACTGTGACCAATCGATGGATTTTTTATAAAGGAGTATAATCATTAAAAAAATTGCAAATGATATAACCTCAAATTATTATTAAAAGCCTAACCTAAAAAAAAATCAAATTTTGACCAAATCACCAAATTATTTAAATCGGTACTATTTAAAACAAATTTAATTTAAAATTTGTTCAAAAAAATCATAACCTGAAAAAATTGACATCAAAAAGGATAAACTTTTTAAAATTATTCCATCCTATATTGATTCGTATCATTTTGTCGATTACAAATTTGAAATCCGCTTTACAATAAATTAATTGGTCCAAAAGTTATTAAAAATAAATGAAAAAACAACACACTAACGTTTTATTAAAAATTCCCATAACTCTTTTGTTTTTTAAGCTACAGGACTGATTTTTTCAATTATTTATACAAAATTTCACTGCGCTTTTAATAAACTAAGCAATAATGTGATACCTACTTTATTTCAGGTTGAAATTGTTTAATTTATGCCATTAAACAATTGTATTTAGGTGTGATATAAGTAATACAATTAACGTTGTGAGATAATTCAGTTCCCATGGTGTTACGATCTTTATGAATTAACGACGAAAAAATTTTCGGGATGCCACAGAATACATGGTTGGTCGTAAATTGAAGATAACCATCGGCCGTTTAAGATAATTTTATATTTTCGAATGGGACGTTTATAACGCCACTAAATAAATTCATAAATAGACAGCTATATTACGGATATTATATAACATCTGTAATTACACCTGTGTGACGGATGGAACTCTGCACTTTCTTTCCTTTTTTTTCTCTTCATATGTTTTTTTTTTATGGCGACCACAAATTCTCATTTAATCTTCACCATGGGAACCGAACTTACGCTTATTTGTAAACAAGACTTAACCTTTATGATGACATTAAAATTTTAAAATCCATCCTTGCATTCCCAACATCATCAAAAAATTAAAAATTTAAATTTTTTATTGCTTAAGCGATTAAATCAAGTCACAACTTATAAACAAATGCAATTTTAACAAATGAATTCCAAAGCAAATTTTTGTGGTTGGAAAATTATAATTTTTGAAGTTAAAAATTATTATTTTTATAGAAAATTTAATTGCCAAAAAGATTTTTAAAATATCTTATAACTAATAACCACAAAAAATTTTATTTACATAACAAATGAAGACCTCAGAAAACAATTGAAACTATAATTATTCAATTTTTTTTTGGTTATTTTGTTGTTTCTGTCAATTTTAAAATGATGTCTTTATGTATCGATGTGTATCTTTTGAGGGTAGCTTTTTGATAAACGCCGCTAAGGGCGGAGAAGCTATCGAC
>JARJDX010082171.1:0-10580 GCA_030264735.1 Gymnusa sp. GC000175
TAGGCAGTGTAGCTCAGCGGTCTAGGCATCCGGCTGCTGAGTGCAGGATCGTGAGTTTGCGCCCCACAGCAGGAAAAATATTTATTTAAATGCCCAACACTGCACCAACTCCATGTAACTTCAGTGGTTCGGAATCCACGCCAAACTGTAGGTCCACCTGTAATGTAAGTTGCCAGCATTACAGGCAGAGAAGAGGCTTAACACCAGCAGCGGTGTGAAGATAGCTGCATATGTTATGTTATGTTATGCAATCCCTAGAAGATTACATAACTTTTCTGGTATGAGTCACTGGACAAATACCTAGCATGTTATTGTCAAATATCAAATAATTTACTTATTTTTATTCTTTTAACAGATTGTAAATAAACTGGGAAGATATAAAAAAATTTTTTTTTTGAAGGGATACCTACTATGACCCCCATATGAAATTTGAAAGTTAATATTAATTACTCGAAAACTGTTAATGTTGAAAAAATTTTAAGCATCCCTGTAAATTCTTCTTAAAAAAGTGTCTCGATAAAGTCCAAATTAAAATAGTGTACCACTTCATATAGGAAAGTTATAGGTAAAAATTAAAAATCGTAGATATTACCGATATCAAGTGTCCTATGCAATTTATTAAAAAAATCGAGACATCACTAAATTGGTCTAATAATGAAGCAACTTTTGTCTAATTAAACCGACATCGTATCTCTTACGGTTCTTAAAATCCCCATGTCGAACAACTTATCTGAGACACCCTGTATACAGGAGGCTTTGGCTGTATATAAATTTTACTACATAAAAAATAAACATTCTGTTCAGACAAACCAAAAAACACGAATGTCACATGGATTTACTTCATTTTGTTGAAATATGTTGCTAGTTTCTCTTCAGGAACTGCGTTAGTGTTTCTGGCATTTCAGTACAAAAGAAAAGCAATTCAAAGAAAGGGATACATTCTCTAATAGAAAAAAAAATTGAACACAATTAAATAAATAAAAAGAGAATTACATAATCCCTGTTGTGAGCACAAGGATGTCTTCTATATAATTTATGGAGAATTGTAAATGAATGCATAAGTAAAAATAACATAAACGATAATAATAAATGAATGCATAATTGGTTTGGAATAATTATTCAAGCAATTGTTTTGTTGTAATTATAAGCAATGATTATTTCTGGTATTCAATCTTATGAAGCATTTGATTTTATAATTGAGCGACTATTAAAATACAATTGAAACCAATCGTGATGTTTATATTGTTTTAAAATTATATTAATTTAATAAAATATGTTTAATAAAAAAAATCTTTGTTTACTTTTCACATATATTTTTGAATATGACAAATTTTCACACAATAGGCGCAATTGATCAACGGATTTCAGGCCTGAAACTAAATGTATTTGTAAATTTTTATGTTTATGATAAAAATTAATACAATTGCAATACAAAATTAATAAAAATGATAAAACGTAATGTTTTATTGTTTCGCCCAATTGTAAATAAAATAATAAGAAGGAGGTGTAAGGAATGAGGAGAATATAATTCCAACACAAACGACAACTTTATAGCTAGAAAATTTCCAATTTCAGTAATAAATTTTTTTTGAATACATGTATCATATTTATTTAATTAAACGAAACCATGTAAAATTAATTTTGGTTTCAAAACTTATTGAATAGTTAAAAAGTTAAATATAAGTTCCAGTGTGGGAAGTTATAGAATTTCCTGCAAGCTAATAACGTTATACTTCGAGAAAACTTTACACTTCTAGATTTCTAAAGAAGAAAATTTTAATAATAAAAAAGTGGTTATACATAATTTGGACACTTGCGTTTTTTACACTTGTCCGTTAATCTGTTGAATAATTGAAAAGGGGTTGATGTTGGGATATTCTAATGCCTTATGAATATTCACCCGAACTAATTTTAAAGCAGAGTTTTTCGTTATTTTTTTCAATAAAATGGCATGAAAAGAAAAAAAAATGTCAAGTTTTATTCGCACCCCATAGTAAAACGTGTTTAATAAAAAGTGCTTAATAAAAAGTACTTAATGAAAAGTATTCAACGAAAAGCACTGCCATTGCCGGCGTTCAAATGAATTTATTTATGATTTTACCTATTTTTCAAAAGGCTGTAATGGAACTTTAAAATTACTAAACAAACCATTACACAGAACATATTGCGTTAATCGTTGCGAGTTAGGGTTGGATTTGCCACCCTTTTAAAACCAAACAGAATCTCACATGTTCGTGCTTTTTTGTATCTAAAAATTTTACTATGAAAAATGTTTTCACTGGTGGAAAAAGTGTTAATTTTACTAAAATATACACGCAATTTAGATGTTTGCCATTTCTTTTTTAATAATAACTCGCCTGGGGTTATTTATGCGATACCTCCTGAAGATTTATTAAAATTACCAACAGCTTTTATCACCCTTCTAATCATGAATATATTTATTTAAGAATGTAGCCTACGAAATAATTAGTTTTTTAATTCAAATTTGTATAAAAATTTTCCTTATCGAATATTTCATTGACGCTTTGAAATTACCCGATAACCACTTCCTCACTTACTTTAGTAAACAAAGAACTTAAGCAGATTTTACTACATGTAAAAAACCAACGATATAAAAAATATTTGAGCAACATTTCTGCAACCGCTGCGAGTGATTATTCATTGTGGAAAGCCACAAAGAAACAGAAGAGTCCAATTCAGAATCACACCTCACGAGGTCACAGCGAAACATGGGCCACAAAGAATATGGAATGAAGGACTATATTTTAAATTAACTGAAAAGCTTACTTATAAATATTATCAAACCCTTAAATCATATCTAACCGAAAGATATTTTACTTTTGTGTATACTCGCAAAAAAATGGATAAATGGATATACTTCGTATATCTCTAGGAAAATATACAACGGTTCGGAAAACTGAAATCATTGGCATTGCATTCATG
Source organism: Gymnusa sp. GC000175 (assembly GCA_030264735.1). Taxonomy (NCBI): domain Eukaryota; kingdom Metazoa; phylum Arthropoda; class Insecta; order Coleoptera; family Staphylinidae; genus Gymnusa; species Gymnusa sp. GC000175. The sequence goes on from JARJDX010082171.1 coordinate 2,944, forward strand.
CAGACCTCTTACGATATACCTTGTAAATATTACCGAATGCACGGCCATTCTTAGAATAATCGCAAAGCCCCCTATAGTTAATTCGCAAATTTGATATAAAAATGAGTAAATTACATACATGTAATTAATAAGCATTTTTTATATTTAAACAAATTGTAATTTTTTTTAAGGATTAATGTGTGCTACTTTTATCTTTAGTTTCTATAAATAATTGCAGACATTTTTCAGTCAGAATTGAGATAAATAAAAATTCGAGAGCTTTTGGTAAAATAAAATCCCAATCGGAGCCTTTGCACGTATACAAATAGTCCCTTATCCTAGCGATGGAAAACAGTCCCTTAACTAAATGAATTAAGGACATGTCATTGGCTTTAAGTCCTATCGCTCACTCACTGTAAATCTTTTTAAATAAGGCGCGCAAAGATTAAAAACCGGAATAAATTTCCTACTACATTCGTCTTATGTTATTATTTCAGGTTGGTTTAACTTTCCGCATCCTAAATTCAAAAAAAAATCCTTGCTGTTTAGATTTTAGGTAAATCAAGCTTTAAAAAGCGGACGTAAAAAATTATTTTATAAAAAAATATTTTAGAAATAATAGTTTTATAATAATAATAATAATAATATTAAAAAAGTTGTGTTTGATGATTACACTTAATCTCGAAATAATCGACTTCTATAACGAACTTCATAAGGACTAAATTCAAAAACTTCGTTAGTCCGCTGCAGTGTTTTCCTCACGTTTTAAAACATAGAATCTTTTTTCAAAAATTTATGATAAATTGATAAAATGATAAATTATGGAAATTAATTGTCTTCGTTTAAATTTAAGATGTGGAAAATTTACGTAATTTTAATATACCAAAAACTTAAAAATTTTAAAGCTGCGTACGTTTTGACGTTCGCAGCTTTGAAATTTTTAAGTTTTTGGTATATTAAAATTACGTAAATTGAAGTTTTTTATGTTATTATTCGAAATTTTTCTTCGAAAGTGTAAAATAAATTTTATGGTAAATTATAGAAAATGTAATAAAGTTTAACGTATCACCTCACTCCTGTGAATAATTTTATTATTCTATGTAATGACATTAAAAAAGCAACAACAGAAGCATTGGGACACCGTAAAAAGTATACACTCCTTTTACGGTGTAGTATTTGCCAGAGAAGAAATCAAAGAAAAATGCGAAGCAAAAAAAATATAGAGAACAACGCACACAACAGTCATATCATCACTATGAGAGAATAAGAACAGAAACTCATAAGCTGGTCATTGGAAGAGTTTCTTCAAACATATAGAACATGACATTTATGACACACAAAAGGAAATATGGAGAATGCAGCGGAAAGAAACGAGAGACTGATAAACGCGAAAACATTGGAAGAGTTTCTTCAAACAAATAGAACATGACTTTTATGATACACAAAAGGAAATATGGACATTGCAGCGAAAAGAAACGAGAGACTGATAAACGCGAAAACATCCCAACCAAGACCTAGATCACCCATTTACAAAACGCACCGGACGAAGAACAACAGGAACCCACCGTGCAGGTAACCTCAAAAGACACAACTACAGTAAGCCAAGCAGAAGTAGAAGTGGCATAAGACAACTTAAAAACTCCAAGACAACTGCAAAAGACGGATTTTGTAATAAATTAATAAAAAACGGCCCAATTACACGAATAGATCACGCAAATGATCAACAAAATCATAACTAGAGAAACAGCACATTAATGCTAATGTTTAAAAAGGGTGAGAAGACAGAATTGCCAGGGGAACACATCTGAAACTAACAATAAAAACAAGAGAAAGATAAACAAACAAAGAAAACTTGAAGAAGAGCAGCAAGGTTTTCGCAGAGGAAAGTCATGCACCGACGCCGTCTTTATACTCCGCCAGATCAATGAGGAAGTTCTTAAATGGAACAAGCCCACATTTCTCTGCCTTATCGATTTAGAATGGGCCTTCAATGAAGTAAAACTACATAATGTTATAGATCTAGTACAACAAAGGGACATCTCTCAAGATTTTATAAACACAATTAAGGACATCTACAATAAGAACACCACGTTAACGACCTTGAAACCGATCCAATAGAAATAGGTATGGGAGTTCGACAGGGCGACTCACTCAGTCCACTACTTTTTAACCTTGTGCACTTATCAATAAAGTAAAGGCTAAGAAGGAATAACTGATGGAAAAAAAACAAATTAAAATTATCTGCTTTGCAGATGATGCAGTGCTCATGGCACAAAACAAAGATTACCTGAAAAAATGCACACAACAGCAAAAATATGCAATATGAAGATCTCATCGACAAAGACAAAATGTATGGTAATTGTATCTACACCGATGAGATGCAAATTGGAAATAGAACGACAAATAATAGAACAAGTCAACAATTTCACGTAAATCAGGATTTCATTCACCTGCTACGAAGAACTAAACCGGTAAGTAAAGGCTCAAGCAGAACAAGCAGCATACCATATGGAATAACAGACACCTAATGCCCGCGGTACATACTCGGCGAATCATGGCGAGACATGGCGAGCGCGAGTGTGTACTGGGGTCACTCGCCGTGACTCGTGGTGCCCTGTTTCGGCTCGTGAACGCTCCATGTAAGGTCGGTATTTTAGCACGAGTCGAAGGACGCGGGAGACCTCAGTACACACTCGTCCGAGGTTTAGTTAACAAGTACTTGTAATTATTTCAATAATCATGGCAGATTGGAACAATGACTTAGTCATCGACTTCTTGGAACCTAACCTAAATGAACCTCCAATTTTGGCCTTTGGGCCCAACACAAAAACAAAAGCAATACGCACGTGGCTTAGATCAAGCGATATTTTGCTAAGCCCAATAATATAATTAAATCCTCATATGAATCCTTAAAACCGATCATTTACAGCAAATGGTCGTTTTTAAGTAACTTAAAGCGAGTCACAGCGAGTGTGTACATGCATGCTCACACACTCCTTCGTTATACCTAATCTCTCGTCGAGAGAATGCAAGCACTGAGAGATAGAATCACCAACGAAGAAATCAGACTAAGCTGTGACATTGCGGAAGTGAAGGACTGAAGTGACCGACGCAGGAAAAAATGGAATGCATATATCAGCAAAATGCAAGATACGAGAATAGTGCGTATAGCCAGAGATAAATCACTAACTGAGAGGAGATCCTTAGGAAGGCCACGTAGAATATGAAACGACAATCTAACATTAGAGGCAAATTGATATTTATAGAAACAGGAGGAAAAGAAGAAAAGTCAAATGGATAGGGTCATGCGAACGTATTACCGAAAATAATGGTAAACAGTTTTGGATGGAAATTAAGAAACTCTTAAAGTATAAACGTCCAAAAAATTGGTACAAATATATAAATCCATTTGTAGTCTCATTCTTGATTATGGTTCCATCCTCCTCTTTCTGTCGCAAAATTCCAATTAAAAACCTAGCAGAACGCCCAGCACTCCGCACCATTACTAAAATGCAAAATCCCAGCAATCCCGTCCATAACATTAACAACGAATCCTTAAAAATAACAAAAATCCTGCCAATCTACAATCGTCATCAAGAATTGTTTTAGAAATTCAAGCCATATCTCCCTATTCAACCCGACGAAACTATATAGCTAGCTATAATCGGAAGAGCCCAGTTAGTTTTGGCTGAAATCCACCGACCGGAAGTGGTAGTTTATTGGAAAGGTTTTTCGGTTTTTTGCAAATATTTGAAAAACTATCAAGTTTAGAAAAAAATATAAGGGTACTAAAGTGTCTAAATTTAAATTTAAAACAAATTGTGTTGTCATTTTTTTTTTAATTTACATTTTAAAAACTCCTTGTATGATAAAGTCAGTGTAGCTCAGCGGTCTAGGCATCCGGCATCCGAGTGCAAGATCATGGGTTCGCGCCCCACAGCAGGCAAAATATTTATTTAAATATATAAATGCTCAACACTGCCCCAACTCCCCAGCCCGCCTTGCCAGCGTGGGGTTTCATGACTAAAATCTTCTCTAGTCCGGAATTAGATGAGAAATTATGTAACTCCAGTGGTTCGGGATCCACGCTAAACTGTAGGTCCACCTGTAATATAAGTTGCCAGCATTACAGGCAGAGAAAAGGCTTAACACCAGCAGTGGTGTGTAAACAACGCTGCATATGATGATGATGATGATAAAGTCAGGTGGTGACCATTTTTTTGATTTTTTTTACATAAAATAATAAGCGAACAAAGTAGCCCGGAAAGGTTTCGGACAATAGCTCTTTTAATAATGAAATTATACTACGAAATAATTTATATTGTAGAATTTTTTTGTGTATATATGTATTGTATATGATTATTAAATAAGTATATAATGAAAAATGCCTTGCAAGATTGTTAAAGGGACTATTTAGTGACAGTTTTATTTTGCGTTCCCCATTAAGCATTAAATATTGGCCTATTACCAAATGAGATTTGCCAAAGAAAATATCACAAAAAAATAGGTGCGCCTTAATGCCACTTCCATTATAATAATCAGTTTCCTTCATCACGATACTTATATTACATACGTTTTTAATAAGTCACGTTTGTATTCGTTGGAAACATCTAACATTACAAAGAGAATTTTGCTTTGATTATCATACCGAATAACAAGAATTATGTGGCTAGCCTGAATTAATTTCTACTAAACGAGCGTTTCAATTACCAATCGCCGTTTGATTAGGCGTACCAGATATTTAGCTTGCCCCTATTTATGGTTAGGATTAAATATAATCTTGTTCCAAAACAAATGTTATGCAAAAGGGTAATTAGAAAGGATTTTTTATGGTTTACTCTGTAGGCTGTTTAAAGGATTATCGCAAAAGGATAATTTTGTAATTTATTTAGCGTTATATTTTTGCTTAAAATTGTTTTTTAATGATTATGTAAATGGTTGTAAGTGGACATAAATATCTTTGTAAGTTGTTAAGCTCAATGTAAAATAGTAAAGCGGTAAGGTGATACATGTGTAATGTTTAGAGATGCAGTTATGTGGGCAATAGCAAGTCTGCTTGTTGTTTTAGCGAAATGGCTCAAGTTTAGAGCGGCGGCTTTCTCGCTCCGTTGAACTGCTACTTGCGAGTTTACTGAGCTACCCATGTAACAACCCTATATATACAACCCTCTTATACCTCTATATGCACCACATCGCGAATCTCCAACCCTGGACCCTATCATACACCAACTATGCCTGATATATACCACAACCCTAACAGCCCTATTAACTATGACTTTAGCGTACAGTTCACACAAGAATTAATTGATTATTATTTTAGCTCTTACGCGCCAATTATTACTCATTATCCAAAAATTATAACCCCTAGTAAACATACTGACCCAATAAACAAACGTACTGACATAGTAAACGAATTCAATTGCCAAACTAAATTACAAGCAATAAAAATTAATTTAATTTTCATTAAATTTAAAATTAATATTTAAAATTTCACACTTCAATCTTGATTTTTTATAAACTAACTAATTAATAAAATTATTAACAAATGAATTTTTTTTTATTATTTTTAAAACTTTTAACAAGATCCAGCTCATGGAGAAGTTTTAATTAATTTTCAAATGTTACCTTTTCTTGACACTATTCAATCTTCGTTTAAAGTTTTTTGGGCGTTAAAAATAATTCAACGTGTAAAATTAATTTTAATTTTCGCCCACCACAAGTTTTACGTCATTCAGTCATTTTTTTCTCTGGCTCTACATCCTAAAAAACCACCATTGGACCTGATAATATAATGAGATGTGAAAACTGTAGCCAAGGCACGAAAGTGATTAAAGAGGAAAATGGTAAAATCTTGGACACGCCTAAGATCCTGGTTGGTAGCAGTATAGACCAATCTCTAATGAACTCTATGAAAACCCCTGCGATGAAATATGAACTATTATCATAGCCAAGGAACGGCAGTATTTCGTAGTAAAATCTTCGGTCAGGCCTGAGATCCTGGTTGGTAGCAGTACAGACCCAGCATTAATGAACTCTATAAAATCCTCTGCAGTAAAATATGAACTATTATCATAGCCAAAGAACGCAAGTGTTTCGAAAGAAATATCCTATATAAAAACTTCGGACAGGCGCGCGATTCTACTACCAACCAATACAGACCGAGAGTTAATAGGAAACGTGATGAACTTTATAAGAACCCACATTTTGTCCAAGATAAAAAAACTCAAAGATAATGCAGGACATGTGCAGACCTAGTCAAATAACCGCCTCGCTTAGACTCGCCTGGTATAAAAATCATGCCCAAATATGGAAAGAGTTATAATGGTTTGGACTTCTTCTTCTTCTAGTTCCTCCTCCTAACGGAGGTTGGAAATCATCAGGGCAATTTGAACCTAGTTTACAACTTTCCTAAACAATTCTGTTGACTACTAGGTGAAGACAAATTGCTTTAGCAGGCAAAACACACCAAGGCAGGTGGCACGTCAGGACAACTTTAGGTGGACAAAGCGAAATGTATGGAAAATTTTCCAGTTTTTTGCACGTATCTTTGAAACGTGTAAACCGATTTTAAATTGCGTAGCAGACTGTTATAGATTATTATTTGGCTACAAAATAACTTGGGTAATTATTGTTTTGACCTAAATTAAGCTCAGAATCAGCTGCCAAGTGCGTTTTCAAAATAGCAGAAATTTTGAAAATTTTCCAACTTTGAATACTAATTTCTAAACCGTAACAAATTTCATTATTGGACATAGGCGTCCCAAATTATCTCTAGATTTTCATACATTAGATCTGCCAAGGAGTGGTCGTAGCTTAGTCGGGCCGTGCGTTGCCTGCTAAGCGGAAGTTCCATGGTTCAAACCCTGAAAACCCGTTGCTTTCGTGTAGTAGCAGACAAAAACGCACAACACGAAAGTAAGTTGCCGACTCTCGGTAACAAGTATGCCACTTTAAGAAGAAGCCTAATCTGCTATTCGTCTAATTCAATGATTGCCAGCTCATGTCAATAGATCCATAAAATCGATGCGGAAAACAAATGGATAACGAGAAGAAATAGAGGAGTTAAAAAGAGACACTAATACTTAAAGTAACTTAAAAGAATGAAAACAGATGATAGGGTATTTTAGAATTTAAGATTTCGCGGCTCGAGTCGATGTAAATTTTCTTACTTTCAGGTTGAAGTCGCGTATTTTTATTGGTTGTTGCCAACGTTTCACTCGCCATTGCAGGGAGCATTCTCAAGACGGATGAATGATGACTTTGTTCGAGTGTGTATGCTCATATAGGATAAAAAATTGTTAGTGGAGGTGGGAGTTTAATGATGAAAACAAATATTTCTAGGTATTGGAGATTTAAAAACCATTTTCGCGATTAAGGTTAAGGGGATTATTATGCTTTGCAAATTTTGCGCTTCTTATGATGAGGCATTATAGATAATGACTTCAAATTAGTGAAATTGACCTGTCTTGAAGGAATGTTCGGCCAGAACTGAGCCGTCGATGTTTTTAAGACGTACCGCCCGTTGATGCTCAATTACACATGTCCTAATTTGCCGTTTGGTCTCGGCAAAATATTTCAAATTGCAATTACGACAATTGACTTGATAAATTCCGGGTTTTGAAAGAAGAATTTTGTCCTTCACACTATTTTTTAAGTTA
>JARJDX010082177.1:0-18327 GCA_030264735.1 Gymnusa sp. GC000175
CAGTTCAAAAGATTTCCTGTACATCATCAGGAGGAAATCCGTTGGCAACTTTAACTTGGTATAAAAATGACAAGAAAATCCATTCCTTAGTAAAAACGTCCGATAAATCAGTAACATCGGAAATTACAATTCTAACAAACGTTACGGATAATGAGGCTAGGTACAGATGCGAAGCCGCAAATTCAGCAACTGAAATTCCATTATTTGAAACCATAACAATGAGCGTCCATTGTGAGTTTTTATTACATCTTTACTTATGGTCGAGTTTTATTGACATCAATAATTTCAGTCGCGCCCGAAACCGTTAAAATAAGAAAAGACCCAATTGAACTGAAGCCAAATGAGGAAGCCACTTTAACGTGTGACGCGAGCTCCAGTAATCCTCCAGCTAAATTGTCTTGGTGGAGAGAAGGCATTCCTGTGCAGGGATTTGGTAATGTAACAAAACCTGGTTTGCATGGAGGGAAAGTGTCAAGTTTGGAATTGAAATTAAACATAACTGAACAAATGAATGGAATAGTTTACACATGTCAAGCTATGAATGAAGCTCTTCAAAGATCTGTGCATGATGCCATTACTCTACAAGTTCTATGTAAGTATTTACATTTAAAATTAGCAATTATTCATTTTTTAATTACAAATTTAATGCCTATTTTTACAAAAACGTCTTAAATATTAAAGTTGACTTAAAATTTAAGACCGGTTTATATATAAAAATGACAAGTCAAAATCGATTTATGGGTTAAAATTAAAGAACTACTTACATATAAATGACTTAAAAGTAGACTTAAATTTTAAACTTGGCTTATATGTCAGACCAGCCCCAAATATTGAGATCGTATTTTTTTAGTTTTTTGTTGTTTTCTACTTTCTACATTGACTTCAATTTTTGAATCCAGTTTTTTTGTCAAAATGCTATTAAAAAGTCGACTTTATTTTTAAGAACAGTTACCTGTCAAAACGACAAGAAGAAGCCGACTTAAATTTTAAGTCCAGTTTATACGTCAACTTTATTACTTTTAAGTAATATTTGTGTTTTTAAATGCATATTTTTTGTCAAAATGCTAATAAAAAGTCGACTTAATTTTTAAGAACGTTTACCCGTCAAAACGACAGGATGAAGTCGACTTAAATCTTAAGTTACGTCAAATTTATGACTTTTAAGTAATATTTTTGTTTCTTTTTTTTTATTCAGATAAACCCGTTTTTGATAAAGAAAATGAGCAAGCGGTGACTGGAGTAGAGAACGAGCCACTTATCATTTCGTTCAAGGCCGATGGAAATCCTCAAAATATCGCATACACTTGGACCAAGGATGGCTTACCCATCATACAATCTTCGAGTAGTACGGGAATGGAAAGGATTGTTTCTGATGAAGGCGTTTTGAATATTACGAAATTAAGCCGACACGATGCTGGTATCTACTCCTGTGAAGCCATTAATTCTCAAGGAAGTTCCGTTGCACATGTTAATGTCTCGGTACAATGTAAGTCTCACAATTGTTTATTTTTTATTCAGTTTTGTATACGGGGTGTTCCAAAGTAAATTATATATGCAAGGTGCGCCAGAGAAGCGGGAATTTTAAAATTGCTTTTGTTTACTTGTTTTTAAGAGTTGGAAGTATGGATTCAATATTTTTGTAGCTGACTACGTTACATTTTCATTTTGAAAGCTTGTAATTTTTAATTTTTTAAGGGTAAAATAAATTGTTCTACATAAATTTGTAGAAAATTTAATTCTTAATCAGAAAGTTGAAGTTTTGTGAAAATTTGAATAAATTTAGAGAAATTACGTATGTCCAAAGAAAAATTTCAATTTCTGCAAAAACAAAAAAATTATTCGTTCATTTTGAATGCTTGTGTTTTTCAATTTTTGAAGGGTAAAATATTTTTTTTACCTCATTTTGTAGAAAATTTTATTCTGAATCAGAAAATTTAGGTTTCGTAAAAATTTTTTTAAATTTAGAGAAATTACGGATGTCCAAATGAAAAATTTCAATTTCTGAAAAAACAAAAAAATTATTTGTTCATCTTGAATGCTTGTGATTTTCAATTTTTTAAGAGTAAAATAATTTTTTTTACCTCATTTTGTAGAAAATTTATTTTTGAATCAGAAAGTTTAGGTTTCGTGAAAATTTGAATAAATTTAGAGAAGTTACGGATGTCCAAATGAAAAATTTTAATTTCTGCAAAAACAAAAAAAAATTTTCGTTTATTTTGAATGCTTGTGATTTTCAATTTTTTAAGAGTAAAATAATTTTTTTTACCTCATTTTGTGGAAAATTTAATTCTGAATCAGAAAATGTAGGTTTCGTGAAAATTTGAATAAATTTAGAGAAATTGCGGATGTCCAAATGAAAAATTTCAATTTTTGCAAAAACAACAAAATTATTTGTTCATTTTGAATGCTTGTGATTTTCAATTTTTCAAGGGTAAAATAAATTTTTCTACATAATTTTGTAAAAAATTTAATTCTCAATCAGAAAGTTTAAGTTTTGTAAAAATTTCAATAAATTTATAAAATTGGACGCATGTCCAAATAAAAATTTTCAATTTCTGCAAAAACAAAAAAATTATTTGTTCAATTTAAATGCTTGTGATTTTCAATTTTTTAAGGGTAAAATAAATTTTTCTACCTCATTTTGTAGAAAATTTAATTCTGAATCAAAAAGTTTAGGTTTCGTGAAAATTTCAATAAATTTGGAGGAATTATAGATCTCCAAATTCATTTATTTATTATTCTCTTGGGTACATACCTACTGGTTTATTTTATATTTTCTAAATCTCGCTCCATAATTGTTGACTTAGGTTAATTAAAGCGTTTTGTTAAAATTTTCAGATGCCGTTTCAATCGTTGCAACAAGTGAAAACGTTATTGTCAATCCCAACGAAGACGCGACTTTATCTTGTACAGCTGACGGCAATCCCTTAAGTGATGATACAATCACGTGGAAACGGGATGACTTTTCCGACTTTAACGCCAGAACCTCCGTTATGTATGATAAAAATGGCACTTCGTATCTGCGAATAAGCAGCGTCAGCAGAGATGATCTTGGAACTTTTAAATGCATTGTTAGTAATGGTGTTGGTAATGTTACTTCCAAGGATGTTATGCTCATTGTAAAACGTAAGTAAAATAACATTTTCCGTACTTTATGTTTACTCCAAAATTTATATGTTCTTTTTACAAAGTTAATCCAAAATTCTTGAACCTTTTGAACGCTTTATTTCATTAGAAGAAATTTGAATCACGTTGCTTTGGTAATTTGATCGTTGGACATTGGTCTGCTTCCTCTTCTTCCTCTTATTACTCTTCTTCCTCTTTTTCCTCTTTTTCCTTTTTTTCCTCTTATTTCTCTTTTTCCTCTTCTTTCTCTACTTCCTTTTCTTCCTCTGCTTTCTTTCTTTTCCATGCTTTATCTTTTTCCTTTTATTCCTCTTCATCTCCTTTTTCCTTTTATTCCTTTTCTACCATTTTTTCCTTTTATTCTCCTCTTGCCCCTTTTTTATCTTTTTCTTTCTTTATTTTTATTTATTTAGCATTTACTATTAGATTCTTTCTATTTTTTCTCTTCTTCCTTTTCTTTCTCTTCTTTCTCTTTTTCCTTTTCTTTCTCTTCTTCCTCTTTTTCCTCTTTTTCCTTTTCTTCCTCTTCTTTCTCTTTTTCCTCTTCTTCCTCTTTTCCCTCTTTTTCCTCTTCTTCCCCTTATTCTTCTTCTTCTCCATCATCCTCTTCTTACTCTTCTTCCTCAATCTTTTTATCTAAATTTTCTCTTTCCTCATCCTCGTCTTCTTCATATTTTTCTTCTTCTCCTCCCCTCCTCTTATTCTTTTTCAAGCTAAAATTTGCATTCTGTTTGATTATGATCAATAAATAAGGTATAAGATTAAAAATCTAAAAAAATTTTTATTTTGCGTCTCCAATAGATAAACCTGAGATGGATAAATCGCCCGTGTTAATGAAATTTGCAAGTGATGCAGGCGATTCCGCCAAAATAATTTGCAGAAGCTCAGCGTCCCCATTAGCACGATACTCTTGGGCAAGATCGGGAGTTTCCATCAATGCTAATTCCAGTGGAAAATATTACACGACGTACAAGCAGGTAGCGTTCTTACCCAAAATAATATAAAAAGGTTGTTAACACAATTTGTTCTTAATAGATTGATTCTTTAACGGCGGAATCCGTTTTAATCATAACTCACGTAACGTCTTCCGATTACGGCAATTACGAATGCGTCGCGAGAAACGAATTAGGTTTTGCAACGAATTCGCCAAGATTGGAAGTCACTTCGCCTCCCGATACCCCCACGCTGTTGCAAGTTAGTAATGTAACCCATGAAAGTGTTACGTTAAGATGGACACCTGGATTTGATGGCGGAATGAAAGCCAGTTATAGAATTAGATATAGAGAAATCAACGATGATGCATACAAATATGAAGATGTCTTACCCCATAACATTACGACGTTTACCATAAAGGGATTGGAGATTAGTACCGGATATGTTTTCTCTATTATGGCTATGAATAAATTGGGGAATAGTAAATATATGCCTGATATTGTAAGCGCAAAAACTTCAAGTAAGTGCTGTTCTTAAATTATGTAACGCCCTTTCAGTGATTCTCTTATTAAAATTTAGTTAAATCAATCACAAGGGACAAAAATAAGAGAATCATTTTTTAGGCGGCCATCTTGGAACTAGTTTAACTTTTTGGTGGCTTATCTTTTAATTAACAAATTTCTGTTACTAACAAATCTTCTACTAACAATTTCTTTCTATTAACAATAGATAAGGTACCTCCTTCATACCACTCTCCAAGTTCGGATGAAAAGAACTTCAAAGACTTTCCTGGTCTTCTAATAATAATAGGAACGGTTGTGGGCACTCTATTAATTCTTATGAATGTGCTTTTAATAGGATGTTGCTTACATCGTAGATCAAAGAAACGAATTACAGGTAATTCAATGTTTTTTCTTCTTTTATTACAGTGTTCAGTGATCATGTAGAAAAAGTGATACCAGAGGACTTGCTCGATAAACAAGACCTACCACGGATTGTTATCATTAGTGTTTCAATTATTGGTGTCATTTTGGTTCTTATTAATATTGGTTTAGTTGCCGGTTGCGTTTTCAAAAAACGAGCAAAAAGAATTAGAGGTGTGTTTTTTTTTATTTGTTTTTATATCATTTTTTTCTCATTTTATTTGTTTTTACTTCAATTGATTTAATTTAATTTTTCAATTGTTTTAAAATGAGAATTTACAGTTTTTAAAAAATACATTTTTTTGTGGAAGCCGAAAACTTGATAATTTAAGCGCAAAATTTCAATTGTTTTGATGCGTTTTGCACAAAATTTATCGAGGAAATTTGAAACATAAAAATTGGTCAAAAATAAAACAATTGCGTGCGTTCAAATGAAAAATTTCAATTTTCATGAAATGGGACAAAATTTAACGCGTAAGATTTTTCCGTAAAATTTTAATGATTTTAGTGCAAAATTTAATTTTTTATCAGAAAAAAATGGGTGCCTAAAAATTTATCACAAATTATAACAAATTCGCGCGTTCAAATGAAAATTTTTCATTTTCAAAGCGCAACAAAAAATAAAATTTGACCTTGGACGCCATTAACATTTTATTTGTTTACATGCCAATGGTATATATTGCATTTGTTTTTATGTCAATTATTTAATTTCATTTGTTTTTCTCCAATTTTTTAAAAAAATTTTTGTGTTTTCGGTAATTTTTTTATGATTTAACAACGAATTGTTATAAATGTTGTGTTTTCTTTTATTTCACAGAACAAAGCAATCAAACCAGCAAATCAGCCACTATAGAAATGTATGCTCCGAGCAGTTACAATGACACTGTTACTGGCGAAACTCTTTCATCGGTGAGCGAAAAAAGCGAGACGTATAGTAACGAGGGTAGCAATCACGATTATGTGGTGAGTCGATTGAATTTTAATTCGAAAACTTTTGTTCATTAAAGCCGTTTCCAAAAATTAGTTAAAGTTTTTGATCGTCAGTTCATAAGTGTCCTCCACATTGGATTCGTTAAAACGTTTTTACAAATTATAATTTTCTGCGCATTCAAATTTTTATGACGAAAATTTTCAATCGCTGGTGTTTGTTTCCTTCGACTAAAAAGCTAAAAGGTCACAATTTTCGATTTTTAGTTGAAATTGCGAAATAATTTTCAAAACGGCGCTTTCAAATGTTTTGGCTAATCATTCATCATATATTGAGGGTTGTAAGTCGAAAATTTCAAATCTCTAGCATTTGTTTTGTCCGAGTTACAAGCAAAAAAGTAGTTCTTATAATTTGTTCTATAATTTGTTCTTTTCCAAACAATTTCTCTCTATTTTAATGAAATTAACAATTTCTTACATAAAATTGTTTAATTAATAGCGCAAATAAATTAGAGATTATATAATAATCGTTTATATAAAATAAATAGCAGTTTCCATGTTTATATTAAAGTTCTAATTTGATGTTACAACAGGATGAAGGTAGGAAACAAGCAGCAAGTACATATCTTATGGATCAACAAGACTATCAATCTTATCCCGTTTGTCCTGGTTATGAAATGCAAATTCAACCAAATATGGCCCATAAAACTCATACTCTGCCTCACCCTCATCACCACCACCAACATCACATGATTGATAGAAACAGAGCAAGAGACGATCAAAGTTTAGGTTACCACGGAAGCATCTCAGGTAATTTAACCTTAATTAACAATTAAATCGTTATTCAAATGTTGCCCTTTTATAGCAAAATCGTCTTATGTGAGTGCTCCTTCACCAGCACCACCAGCAGATGGTTCTTACTTCAATATGTCTGACAGATATTTATCGTATCCTCCGCCATTGGATTTTCAGAACCCACCGCCGATTCCAGCCCATCCACATTTGACACATATGACCCCAGCAACGCCTCCACTTCCTGTAAATGGATCTCTTTTGCGCCATCAGCGTTCAGCAGTCCCGCCACCGGATGTTCTCCATAACACGAGCCAAAATCCTCAAATTCTTCAAGCGCAAACCCTCAATCAAAAACGCGAGTTGAGCAGTTTCGGAAATGGTTACAGTGTGAACGAACAAGAAGGACATCTTGTATGAAATCAGGAGGACATTTTGTACATCTTGTAAAAAGTGTGAATGAATTTTATTCTTAAAACCGTGCTACATGATACTCAAGTGAATAAAGTCTGATATAATAAAGTCTTAAGGAACGCTGAATTTTTTATAAAAATTCAACTTACAATCAGGTTGTATCAATTTTTAATGACGACACATCAATAATAAAGACAATACGTTTATGTATCCAAGTGTTAAATCAAAGACGTTAATGAAATTTAAAAAAAAATTGTTAGAAATGGTACATATTTATGTAGATTATACTAAGACCCCGCTTTGCGTCGTTTCCAAAAATCGGATATCTTTAAAGAAATCGCGACGCAAATGAAAACATTGCAAAGTAAAACGACGCAAAGTCGCGTTTAGATATCTTTAAAAGAAATCGCGTTGTGGATGTTTATAAAAATCGCTAAAACATTGTAAAACGATGCAAAGCGCGTTCCAAAATATTGCCGCCGCAAATTAAAACGACAAAAAGTGAATTTGCGTTACAAATACCCAACGTTAAGTGAAATAACGCAAATTAAAACGTAACAAAGTGAATTGTGATTTTGTACGGACAATTATTTAAGTGGATATAAAACGCTTTAAAATTGTGTTATTGAGGCGCGGCGTAAAAACGACTTAAAACGAATCGCCGTAAAGCGGGGTTTGAGTTTATTTATTATTACGAACTTAAAAATATACAAGAGGCTGAAAATATAATTTGCCTTTAATAAAATCCATATAATATGAATATAAATGTCCTTGCTAATTTAAGAATTTTGCTCAAAACTACCAAATAATAAATAGAATTTCATTTTTTGGTGTTTAGGTAGTTGTTTTAAATTTCAGAATATTATAAAATAATTCTGAAATATCTATGGCATTTGTATATTTTCATTGTTTAAGCTCTAAACATAATATTTAAACTAATGACTAAAACTCATTTAACCCTTTGACTGCCGAAGGCGTAACATTTTTTGATAATTTTTTAAAATTATTAGCATTTTGTTAAATTTTTAAACATTTTCTGATAAAAACTATCCTGAATTAACTTAACATTGATCAAACGGGACAATGGTTGCGAAATGGAATCGCCCAACACAAAAGTTACATGGAGTTAAAATTTTTTTTAAATTTTTTAAAAATTATTATTACCATTTTGTTAAATTTTATGCCTAATTTTAAACTTTTTGTGATGAACACTATCCTAGAGGTGAATTAACATTGGCCGAACGGCTCAATGGTTGCGAAATGGAATCACCCAACACAAAAGTGAGATCGAGTTAAATTTTTTTTAAATTTTTTAAAAATTATTATTAGCGTTTTGTTAAATTTCATGAGTAATTTTAAACTTTTTGTGATAAATACTATCCTAACGGTGAATTTTACATTGGCCAAACGGCTCATTGGTTGCGAAATGGAATCACGCAACACAAAAGTGGTATAGAGTTAAATGAAAAAAACATGTTTTGTATCCATTAAATTTTTTCATTAATAATTTCTGTAGGTATTTTACATTCTACATGTATATTCCAAATTTGTGCACTTAATTAACAGAAAAATTGGTTTATAACCTTTATTATACAAAAGGTAATAAGATTATAAAATTATCTTTCAAATTACTCTTATACATATTTATCTAATAAAGAATATAAGAGAAAGAAGGCGTATTTATACGTCACCATTAGGTGGATGTGGCATATATACGTCATGATTAGGCGTATCTATATACGTCTTGATTATAAGTATATATACGACATGATTAGGCGTATATATATACGTCATGGTTAGGCGTATATGTACGTCATGATTAGGCGTATATATACGTCTTCGGCAGTTAAAGGGTTAAAATTATTTAAATAATAATTAAACAATGTGATGATTGTAAATATTTAGACTAAATGTATTTACTGTAAGAATATTTACTTTATTTTTATTATTTATAGGAATTTTTGTTTTATTTTTATTTTATTTTTTTCAAGTATGTTAATTAATTTTTCTTTTTCTTCAGTTACATTTAAGTTCTTATTTAATTTTATAATTTTTTAATTATCTTACTAGTCCAAACAATCAACCAAAGTTTAAAAATTTGGACGTTCTGTAACTAAAACGCGTCTGCAAATTTTGTACTTCAGTTTTAAAAATTTATTTTATTTTGTATATTATTTTTTATTTTGTAGTTAGTTCTTTTTTTTATTAATAAATATTTTCAGTATTTATTTTTGTGGTGTGCCATTTTTGTTGTTTAGGATGGCGCAAAAGTGGCGAAGGGATGAAACAATTTTATTTACAAACGCATATGTTTGTGGCCGTTCAACGTAAAAACTACTTGACCAATTTTCATGAAATTTTCACAAATGTTTTGATTATCATACTCTGGGTGTCATGGGATATATAATATTATTACAGCATCATATTTGGAGAAATAGGGGACTATAATGAACAAAATTGTCGATACATTGAGTTGCAACGCTTGTACGCTTATTGCGCCTACTTAGTTCCGACGTTATTACTCGCCACAGTTTGGCT
The DNA here is from genome assembly GCA_030264735.1 of Gymnusa sp. GC000175. Classification (NCBI taxonomy): domain Eukaryota; kingdom Metazoa; phylum Arthropoda; class Insecta; order Coleoptera; family Staphylinidae; genus Gymnusa; species Gymnusa sp. GC000175. The sequence goes on from JARJDX010082177.1 coordinate 9,654, forward strand.
GGAGTCTGCAATTTCTATTCATTGGTACAAATATGAGGGTTTGAACTTCATGCAGCGGAGCGCTTCCAGTTTCTAAATATTTTATCTTTACACGCAATATCCGGTAGAAATATTAGGGTTTAAACTTTATGCAGCAGAGCACATCTAGTTTCTAAATATTTTTTCTTTTACACGCTTCCAAACTTTAACTTATCATTGTTCAATTTTCTTATTTATGAATGGTGCATATTATACTAGTCAACAACAAACCTATACACAGACAGTTCGTTCAGTTCCTCGTCGTTGCGGATGGCCAACTGCAAGAGACGCGGGATAATGCGAGTTTTCTTGTTGTTACCGGTCAACTCTAGCATCTGGACGGTTAGGTACTCCATCAAGATTGTCAAATAAACCCTAGCTCCGGCACCCACACGCTCTGCGCAGCTGTCCTTGCGGAGAAGTCTGTGTATGCGGCTGTCGAGGAACTGGGGTGCTGCTCGGCTTGATCAGAACTTTTCCCCTTCCGGACATGGTGGTAAATTGTTGCCGGTTAACTTTAGCATCTGGACGGCTAGGTACTTCATCACTTTTGTCAGAGAGCTCCAGCATCCATGCGCTCAGCGTAGCTGTCCTTGCGGAGAAGTCTGTGTATGCGACTAACGAGGAACTGAGTTCCTGCTCGGATCGATCGGAACTTTTTCTCTTTCGGACATGGTGTAGGTTGTTGTTGTCGTCGCTGGTAGTTACAATTTTAACGTGAGCGTATCTGGCGTAGTAATAATAAAGATGGATGTGATCCCTGTTCCACCACTCCAAAAAGTCATTCACTCCAATTGTATCTTCAGCAGGGTTGATTTCTAACAAAAACCACAGTTTTAGAACGTTCTAAGACAAAATTTGTGGTATTAATAAAATAAAACTGTCACGGCGACTGTTAGGAAGCAAAAACTGTGCAAACGTGTCACCTGTCAAAAGTTTTTCAAATTTCCTACGAACAACATAGCGAAATAACTATCTAGAGATTTAGTTTTATCTAGATTCTAGACTTTCTAAAGTCTCTTCTCTGTAAGGTCAAAATTTGAAAAACACCTGTCTGCGCCCTCTTCTGACGCAGGAACCCAGAAGAGTGGTGAAAAGAACCCAGCATTTAGCTGAGGTCGTGTGACAACGCTTTCTAATAATGATAGGTGCAAATCTGTGGAAAAGGTGGAAAATTATTTGACTCTAAAGTTTTTCTTGGGCAGATAAAAAGAGCAAAAAATATATTTGGCTGCATAATTTGCAATAATAGTTTGGATTTACATAGATCTAGGTAACAATGAAATGGTGCCAGTAAACTTTGAATTACCATGTTGGTTTCGCCACTCTAAAGAATCAAAAAGATTTCATTCATTCCAATTTTTCGCAAGTGCAACGACGGTAACGTTGGAAGAAGAAGAAACTATAGGAAGGAAAATAAAGAAGAAAATTAAATTATTAATTAATCAAAAAAGGGAAGGGAAGGAAATAGGGGAAGAAGAGAAATAAAGAAAAGGAAAATAAAATTGGGAGAAAAGGAAGAAGAAGAGGAAGAGGAAGAAGAGAAAGTAGAGGAAGAGGAAAAAGAGAAGGAAGAGAAAGAAGAGAAGGAAGAGGAAGAAGAAGAAATAAAGAAAAGAAAATAGGGAACTAACAGGAAGGCGAGGAGAATATGGCTTGTTATAGTTAGTTGTTGGAAGTAATGCGTTTTTAACAACGAATAAAATGTCTATATCATCTCAGATGGTATGAACCGTAACTCTATTTTGAGACAGTCCGAACATATGGAAGAAGAAAAAAAAGAAAAATATAAACAAAGATATTTAGAAGAGGAATAACAAAAAGGAAGAAAGCAAAAGAGAGAAAAAAATGAAGAAGATAAAGATAAAATTGGGGGAAATATAAGGAGAAGAAGAGAAGAAAAAAAGAAAGAAGCCAGGGTCCACAAACGAAAAGAGGATATTTTTGTTGAAGGTGGTAGTTTGTGGACCAAGGCGACAAAAAAAAGAAACAAAAGGAAGAAGAACAGAAATGGGAACGTGGATTTCGAGAACTGGGCTGGAGCTACATGAGAAATCATGTAACTCCAGTACATGATTTCTCATTTAGTGCGCATCAAGAAACCAGTTGGATGTTCTCTGATTCTCGTTTCTCATTTACTGCGAACCAGAGGACATCCAACTGGTTCGCTGTAAATGAGAAATTATGTACTAAAGTTACATGCCTAGTCCGCTACACTGCCCACATTTAAAGCAGAGGAAACCAGCAGAATTTTAGAAAGAGACAGTGGCAATCGCAAAAAAATTGCTTTTTCTGTTTTAGAAACGGTATCAAAGACAGAAGAGGCCAAACTTCGTAGTAGATCTAAAAGGAAGAAAAAGAAGATGTTGATTATTGAGTTACCAACGAAGCCAATAGCCACGTATGGATTCACGTTTTTGTAGAGGCGCCAAAACTTACCTTCTGTCACGGGGTTTTTGAGGAAGACATTTTGCAAATTTCTGTGAAGCAAACTGACGAAAATTCCAACTTCCACAGAACTGTTATTTTCTAATAGTTTACATGGGAACCTTCCGGTCAATTTTTACATTTTTCCTGGTGGTCAAACTTTCGTCCGCTTCCTCAGCTTCCAAAAGCGCGTGTTCCTCAAAATTTGGTGATCGCCAAATACCAGAGTTTTCCTTTAAACTTGTATTACCAGATTTAATCACTAATCTTCTTCTTTTTCGACAATAATTTTGCCAAGATCACGAAATGACTCTGAAGCTTTCCATTCTTTTTTGAAATGAGTAGAGCTCAAGGAGGAAGTCGAGCTGTACTTAATTATTATTCCCGTTTACTTCCACTTCTATTTTTTGCAAGAGATACCTTGCTTGCTTTCTTTTTCTTAGAGTACCCTTTCAGTTTAGATGTTGGCGACTATTATGGCTATTTTAACTTCATTAGCAATAGTTCCAAAGACTTCTGAAGAACCATATTCTTAGATTATGAGATCAAGAACTTCTTCTTTTTTCGTAACCTCTGCTTCCATAAACTCCTCTTCCCTATATTTTGTCTTATAGAATGACTTGTATGTAGTCTTTCGTTCTGAGGCCAAGAACTTCTTATTCCCTAATCTCTGCTTTCATAGCCTCTTCTTCCTAACCTCTTCTTCCCTATATCTTGTCTTATAGAATGACTTGTATGTAGTATTAGGTTCTGAGATCAAGATATCTGGGTTGCCTTCTTCTTCTTCTTTCAGTGCCCTTTCAGTTCAGGTGTTGGCGACTTATATGGCTATTTTATCTTTATTAGCAAAGCTTTAAAGATTTCTGTAAAACCATATTCTTAGGTTTTAAGATCAAGAACTTCTTCTTCTTCCCTAACCTCCGCTTCCATAACCTTTTCTTCCCTAACCTCTTCTTCACTATACCTTGTAGAATGACTTGTAGTAGGCTTTATTTATATTCGTTTCTTGAGATATGTCCAAAGTTTTCTTATTTCGTTGTTTTCTTTTGTGCGGAATTTCACGCCCTTGTTGATGTTGAAAACGTGGTCTATCCAGAGTATTTGCAATATGCCATGCAACACCAACACGCTTCAAGTTTTTTCAAACCCCTTCGCAACTTCTGCGTATTATAAAAGTTTCGTTTTTCGTTGAATTAACTTTTATTTCACGGACAAATAGGGTAAAAATATGTGTTAATAGAACAAGAAATAATCCATTCATGCATAACCTCGCCTTGTTGCAATATAGATAAAATTTAGTTCAAAGATAGCAGAGAAACAATCATTTTTGAAAGAAAATCGAATTTTAAACGTTTTAGTCAAACTGGTATGTATTAGTGGGAGAACGAAACAAGGAAAATCGAAATTCGGGCAGAATTGATGAGAGCGTATATATACGCCTTTAATACATAACGATAAATATGAAACAGCCTTTCGCACGTAACGATGAATATGGCAGAGCGTATATATACGCTATTCATACTTTGGTGTATATATACACCATTCATATTTGGGCGCATATATACGTCATTTATATTTGGGCGTATATATACGCGTTCAGTAACCAAAGCGTTAAAATTCCATGTTTTAGAACTTTCCTACTAATACATGACCTCAAAAAATCATTTACAGTTGCTAACGAGCTTAAAAATATAATTTTGAATGTGTAAATAATGTAAAAAATGAATATTACTGAAACTAAACCTTCCAATTTTTGCATAAAAATGTAATTTTTAGATGTGTAAAAAGTGCCTTTAAATTAATTAATAAATATAATTCATAACAATCTGCCATGTATAATAATAGAATAATTCATTTTTCGAAATAATTATTAAAATTAATTTTGTAATTATGAAATTTTAATTTTGTATATAAAAAGTACAATTTTCCAATTTTGGAATCATACTATAGCATGATTTCTGTTTTAAGAAATGTGCTGGTGAAAACAACACGATTTCAAATGTGCAGTTCCATTATTGTTATTGATTATGTATGAATGCTCACTGTATTTAAAGATAAAACTGTTAAATTGTCCAGTCAATATAATAACACTGAATGTCTGTTCATCTCATATTGTATATTGTTAAACTATGACTATTAAAGCTCATACCAAAAAACCCAGGGTGTTGTTATCATCCTATCCTATACATATTTTATCTCATTGTTGTTAGAGTATTATAATTTCTTCTCTGTAGAACTAGATAAAAGCAAAGCAGTCATCATCAGAGTTATTGCCAACTTACATTTCACAACAAAAATGAAGTAGCGAAGTATTGCCAACCGAATGGGCTGACAAATAATGAAATATAGTGATGTTTTTATTAGAAGTAACGGACAAATTCGTAAATGAAAGTCGTGTGGTCATTATTTTAAAGTGCAACGGGCTCCAGTGATGTGAATTTAGAAAATTGTATTACATTTTGTCTGAAGATAGGCAACACAATATACATGGGCGATGACTAGGTTGCCTTTGTAATTTGGCCTCTCCTGACCCAGTACTTTATGAACGCACACTTCTGCCACTGCGCATGCTGTCAAATGTCAAATGATGTAAACACAGTGGTGAAATAATGATGTCGGAATGTAAGTTTATGTTATTGCTAAATTAGTTTCTGTAATGAAAATATATGTTTACAAACACTTACAGTTTACAGTTAATCATCTTCGAGTGGCATGTCCAAGGGATCACCCATTTTAACAACAAGTTTTGGATTTTTTCCAAGCATTAACTCCTCCAAACTGTCCATTCAGGCCAACTCGACTTTGAAATCTGAAAAGCCGAAAGAAAAGAGTATCGTGTTTATGGTGCGTTTTGTACACAGTGCAAAATTGTCAAATAAGATATTCACAAGGAAATCAGGCGGAAGAATTGAGGCATGAATTAAATAAGTATGATCTGCTGAATGCAAGCATTGTTGACCAGGAATTTTATGAAGATTATGCTATTAATTGCAAAGAGTGGTTAATGGTTTGGAAGGTTGCGTGCGACCATGATTTAAATTTTTGTAAACTGGATAAAACTTACAAAAAGCAGTTATCAATGGGTAGTTAGTATATTATAGAATATCTCTCTCTCTCTCTAGTCGCTGACTTCATGACTGCCTTATAGAATATAGGTTATTATAAAGGTTAAAAATTTAAGTGGAGAAAATCGTAGTATGTATTCATTTAATTTTTTTTTCTTTCATTGCATTGTGATGAAAAATTTTATACATATTAATTGATTTCTCCTTATAATCAAATGATTTTAACACATTCGAACGGTTTTTATATTCCAGAAATGTACCTTGTGTCTTTCCTAATTACACATCCCGGAAATTTGGATGTTCAAATCTAGCAGAAACAATAATTAAAAAAAAATCAAATTTTAAACATTTTAGTCAAATTGTTATGTATAAGTAGGTATTGAAATTCAGGCAGAATTGATGATAGTAAAAGTCAGGTTGAATTGAAAATATTTAACCCTTCAACTGCTAAAGGTGTATATGTATGAGTGATTTAAAAAAAAAAGTTTAAAAGAATTAAAGAATAAAGAAAGTTTGAGAGGACTTAAAAAAGTTTAAAGGAGGGAAGAAATAAGGGAATTTTGGAATGGCTTAAAGAAATTTTGAAGGAAGAAAAGTAGAAATTTTCTTCCAACCTTCCCTCCTTCCTTTAAATCCTTCTTTTTGACTTCCTTCAATTCTTTAAACTTTTTTTCAACCCAAATTTTAAAGAATCCACCATATCTTCTTTAAATCCTTTCAAATTTCCTCGCTCTTTCATTCCCATTTAGAAAAGTTTAAAACGGGGGTCGGCTGCGGGTAAATTTTTACAATTTCAAATATTTCTCATGCGTCCGCAGGTAAAAGCCGTTTTCGGAAAAATTTCACCTAGTTTATTTTAAAATGCCAATGTAACTAAAAAAATGCAGATTTCAAAAATAGCGTTAGGTAAATGAGTGACCCAAAAAGATGTCGCGGGTCATAGGTTGGCAACCACTGGTTTAAAATGAAGGAATTTTTTTTTTGAAAAAGTTAAAAAGTAGTACGATTTGTGTTGTTGGTATTGGTATTATAATAAGGTAAGTAGTCTTGGGTATGACAATAAACTGCATCCACCAAATCACGGCGGTATAACCGTTAAATCAGGAATGAAGGAAATGAAATACCTTGCCAGAAAGTGTTTGTTTTTTTAAATTTTTTATTGGCATTAACCTTTCGATTATACAGCCATTGCGACGTCGAAGTATACATTTTTAAACAATTACGTTCATTCACGATGGACCAGCGATAATTAACTTACTCAGAAAAGTACACTGGAGGTAGGATTTGAACCCCCAACGATTTGTGCTCTCAGCTCTACAGTCAACGACTGTAGCTACTAAGCTACGACCCATTCTTATTGAAATCCCACCATTTTTATTGAAATGAAAACCGAGAACGCGAAACCATGTGCAGTCAGAAACCATAAAGACGGATCCGGTACTAAAGATCAATCACCTACACACCTTAAACTAATAATTCAAGAAACCAAAGCAAAAAATAACAGATACAACGAAGAGGACATTTGCTACGAATTAGATTATAAAAATTGGCGCATGGAATATTAAAATCAATGGTGGAGTCGTCCAGGGCATATCGGCTAGTGAAAAATTACAAAAGTACAACATAGAAGTGCTAGGTATTGGTAAAATCAGGTGAACTGGAAGTGGCGGAATCAACACTGATGGAAATCCTACCAAAACAATATTTGTAAATGTTTGTAAATATTTATTTTGTTCTTTCTTTTCTTTTTTTGTTTACTTTTTCCTTTTTTATCATTCATTTATTTACACATACAATAAAAAATGTATCGCGTACGACACCAGTTAAAAACTGCAAGTACGTTGTAATAATAATAAATAAATAAATAAATAAATAAAAACGGAGTGGGCATCTTTGTGACGAAAACTACTTGCGTTTTATGAGCAAAATCAATATAATATTACACAAAATCATCTAAATATTGACACAAATCGCTTCAATTTGATCAGAATAATTTTTATTGGGTAAAGTTTTTTTTTGATTACGAAAAAATTGAGTTTTTGTCACAAAGATGTTTTTCTAGACACGAGTCAAAGAGGGTTGCATCCTTTCTTCACTCTTTTTTAACATTGTTATAGATAATATCATACACACGTGGCAGGATCAACGAACACATTGATCAACGTAGACAAGGAATTAGATGGATATTTTATAATCGAGTCAAGGGATGTGGCCAAGAAACAAAGAAGTCAAAGAATTGCGTAAACAACGAACCATGTGAACTGGAAACAAGGCGAACAAGGAAAAAGTGGACAAGAATGTGCGTCGTCAAGAAACAACGACTTCAAGGTTAAACGTGGTTAAGTTTTTTTGTGAAAACGGTAAGGATTTTTTAAAAACGGACAACGCCACTGAAAAGAGGATTAAAAACACTGTAAGAAATCCATATTTCAGCCAAATCGGACAACTTTTGTGTTTTCGTTAAAAACAAAAAATTTATTGGGGGAGATATGGAAAATTTCGATTTTTGTAAACACGGCAAAGATTTTTTAGAAACGGACAACGCCACTGTTAATAGGATCAAAAATACTACAAGAATACCAAGTTAAGGAATAACGTAAACAAAAAACATTGTGATCAAGAAAAAAAATCTTGATTTTGAAAATTGTCGCGATTACTATACTTTAATTTAATTTGTAAATGAAAGTAAAAAATGATCAAGCAACAATGTAAATATGAGCAAGGAACAACGTATTTATGAAATAACGCAAACAAGAAACATCGTCTTGACCAGAGGTGGGCAAACTTCTTCTTCCAAGGGCCACATGAACATCTCTAAAGCCTTTGCGGGCTGCAGAATGTAGTAAAATTGCTCAAATTTGAGCACAGTCGCAGTTATTTTAATAAAACTTATTTATACAATTTTAACTAAAATTATAATATTTGTATACCAAATCAACAAAATTTTAACGAAACACGCTCAAATTATTACACTATTAATCAAAATCGTCTGAATTCTGCCAGAAATTACTCAAATTTGAGCTGAATTTCAGCTAGTTTGCTGATTGCAATAAATATTATTTACATTTTGATGAAAATCAATCAAAATTTTATTTAAAATCTTAAGTTTGATTTTGAACAAAATCATTGCAACTTTAATCAAAATAATCCAATTTCTACAAAAA
>JARJDX010082191.1:0-10383 GCA_030264735.1 Gymnusa sp. GC000175
ATTTTATAATAATTGGAGCAGGTTCTACAGGTTCCGTCATAGCAACTCGTTTATCGGAAATAGCTTCCTGGAATATTTTACTTTTAGAAGCAGGAAAATATGAAAACAATTTTACAGATATACCAGGATTATATTTTTACTCAAGATTTTCCGACTATAATTGGGGTTTTGTTAGTGAGCCCCAAAAATATGCTTGTCAAGGTAATAAAATTAATTTAAACCAACACAATTAAAACCTAATCTCATTACTTATTAATAGGAATGGTAGAAAAGAAATGCCCATTTGCCAGGGGAAAAGCTGTTGGGGGTTCAAGTGTAATAAATGGTTTAATATACTCTCGTGGTAGTCATAAAGATTATAATTTGTGGAATAAAGTAGTTGACAATGGTACTTGGTCGTTTAGGGAAGTTTTACCCTACTTTAAAAAATCTGAAGCATCGCATATTAATGGTGATGCAGGTTATCACGGATTCGATGGTCCAATGCCAGTTAATTACCATAAACCAATAAGTCCCCAAGTTAATAAATATATAAATGGAAGCAAGAAACGTGGAATAGATTTCGTCGATATAAATGGAAGGACGCAATTTGGTGTATCGTGGATGCCACTTATGACGCAAAACGGTAGGAGGATGAGCGCAGCTAAAGCATTCCTTGAACCAGTTTTGGATCGAAAAAATTTGAAAATTTTTACGGAGACTTATGTGACAAAAATATTATTTAAAGCTAATAAAGCGTACGGTGTTGAATTTATGCAAAATGGGATTAAATCCTACGCAACTGCCAGGAATGAAATTATTTTATCTGGAGGAGCATTTGGATCACCTTCAATTTTAATGAGATCTGGTATTGGACCAAAACGCGAATTGAGAAGAAACAAAATAAGCGTATTAAAAAATTTACCTGTGGGTCTAAATATGCAAGACCATGCAACATTTTACGGCTTAATTTTTAACTCAAATTATACAGAACCTATTAGAACCGTAAAAGAATATGTTAGAGAATATTTAAACGGAACAGGACCTTATACAGTTCCTGGAAATCTACAAGCAATCGGATTTCATGAAACAAAGTACTCTAAAAGTCCGGGAATACCAGATATTGAAATATTATTTATACCTTCTAACTCAACTGGTCCATTAAGTCAAAAAACTTTTAGATTGACAAATGAAACTTATGATACCATTTGGAAAAACGTAGATAGATCTTCATGTTTTTCGGTTTACATAGTTTTACTTAAACCTCGCTCATTTGGTAATGTAAAATTAAAATCTTACGACCCTTTTGCTTACCCACGAATTAATCCTCAATTTTTGTCAGATTTTAAAAATTATGATATAAAAACTATTTATGAAGGTGTGAAAATAATTTTAGATTTAATGAATACATCCTCTTTTCAAAAGATAAATGCTTCGTTAGTGCAGTATGTTTTTCCTGCTTGTCAAAATACTAAATATTTGTCAAGGGAATATTGGTTTTGTACCATACGACAAATGACCGTAAATATTTATCATCCTGTTGGAACTTGTAGAATGTCCAGAAGGGAAATGGGTGGCGTTGTTAATAACAATTTAAAAGTTTATGGAATGAAAAATTTACGAGTTGCTGATGTGAGCGTTTTGCCATTTTCACTTTCTGGACATCCTCATGCAATTGCTATGATGATAGGAGAAAAATTATCGGATATGATTAAAATGGAATATAATGTTATATAATATTGATTACTTTTCAAAAATTTCTTCTGAAACAATTGATTTCACCATGTAAAAGTAGGACTAAAACGAATACTTAATTTAATATTCTTTTAGTTTTGGTTAAGGGAATAGGTAATAAACTTTAAATGTATTATAAAATAATTGTTTCAATTTATAAGACCCCTTGAGAGTTCCAGTCCAAAGCCTGTTTTGTAACGCTCTCAGTAGAGTACCAGATCTCAACATATTACCTTCCATTTACTTCTGTTGAGATCTGTTTCTGGCTGGTGATTTCTAACAGGTTCTGATTTTTTGTTTTTGGGTGCAATTTTGAGCAAACATATGACAAGGAGTAAAATTAAAAGCACACCGTGGCAACATGGAATGTGAGCACACTATGGAAAGATGGGAAGCTGCATAATGCAAGTTAAGAAATGGATAGGCTCCGAATTAATATCTTAGGAGTAGATGAAGTCAAGTGGCTAAATTCAGGTCAATGTCCGACCCCAAACGGTACCATATACTATTCTGGAAGGAATGATAACCAACATAGAAATGGCGTGGCAATTATGGTGATAGAGAGACAAATAAATCGGTGATAAATTTCTTTCCATTATTAGACAGAGTAATGGTTTTACAATTGCTAACTATTCAAGGACTACTGAACGTGATCCAAGTGTGTGCACCTACTGCTGAGAAAAGCGATGAAGACACAGAGGAGTTCTACAAAACAGTCGGAGAAGCCCTTAAAATTACCAAATCAAGAGATATTACGATGGTCACAGGAGATTGGAACGCTAAGATCGGTAAAGGCAAATGCGATGAACCTGAAAAGCACCTAGAGATTTAAAAAACAAGGTGATAAGGAATCAAATAGACTACATAATCTCAAACAACCGATTAAAAACATAATCATATCGACTAAAACATATCCAGGAGCGGATATCGGGTCATACCGCAACCCACTAGTCGTTAAATTTAGAATAAGACTTAAAAGAATCCCGAAGATAAATCAGAAAAAAAATAATAGATGGTAACTGCCTAAAAGACCAAAACATAAAACAAAAAACAGAAAAGATCATCACAGTAAGAAATTGAAGAAAAACAGGGAGTGGATGACTGATGAAATTATGTCACTTATGAACAAAAGAAGAACTTTTAAAGACAGAGATCAATACAAAGAAACTAATAGAGTAATTAGAAATAAAATACGCATAGCAAAAAAGGAATGGCTTGAAGAAAAATGTAAGGAAATCGAAAATCTAGGAGAGAAATATGATTCATTCAATATGCATAAGAAAGTCAAGGAACTAAGTGACAGAAAACAGAAACAGGCATCCATGCTAACAGACCGAAAAGGGGACGATATAAAGGACAAACTTAAAACGTGGAAAGAATATGTGTAAGAACTTTTTGAAGATTACAGAAATCAACTCTGTCTTAAAAACCTGACAGAGGAGACAAGTCCAAGAATAACAGAAGAAGAAGTAATGAATGCTATAAAAACATCGAAAAACAAAAAGTCACTAGGACCGGATGAAGTGCCATCAGAGCTACTCAAGCTCATACAAGAAGATCAGATCAATGTACTGGTCAATTTGTACAACAAGATCTATAAGTCCGGCAGAATACCACAAGAATGGTTATTATCCACATTTGTCACCCTCCCAAAAAAGACATACGCTGAAAAGTGCGGCGACTATCGTACGATCAGCCTAATGTGTCACACACTAAAGATCCTTCTGAAAATCATTCATAACAGAATCTATAAAAAAGTAGAAGAAGATATAGGTGACACACAATTAGGATTTCAAAATGGGTATGGAACTAGGGAACCATTGTTTCTTCCTAACCCAAAGATGTCTACATGGAAACCAGAAAGTATTTGCTTGCTTTATTGTTTACAATAAAGCATTTGACAAAGTCAGACATGACCAACTTATTGAGACACTAAAGGCGAAACAACTAGACAAGCGAGATATAAGAATAATATCGAATATATATTACGGGCAAAGAGTAATAGTGTAAGTGGAAAATTACACGACTGAGGAAATCCAAATAAAAAGAGGAGTCAGGCAAGGATGTGTCCTATCACCGTTACTGTTTAACATCTAACCTGAAAAAATCATGAAAAAAGCGTTGGAAGAGAGAGACATAGAAATAAAGATAAATGGAAAGCCTATTCACAATGTCAGATACGCCGATGATAAGGTTCTGATAGCGTAAACTCTAGAGGACCTACAACACATTCTATACAAAACAGTAACAGTCAGTGAGGATAAAGGTCTGACGCTAAACGAATGGTTTTGAGCAGTTCTCTATCTTTGTGGACTCTTTGCAGTACTGTTGTATTTGAAAATGGTCGTTCCATGGGATTTTAAGTATCCTTCGGAGTCATAGCTGGTGTCGTAAGCGTGCAACTTTCTGCTCCATAAAATAAAACAGACTAGACATAACACATCGTTAAGCGCAGCCCTAGATTCAAGTTAAGATAAGGGTCACAAAGCAGTCCCCTGAGTTTTATGAAGCTACCCAATGCCTGTTAGATTCGGCATTTTATTTCAGTCTCTGGTTTAAGCTTGTCATTGATCCAGCATACGAGGTATTTTATTTTGTCGACCTGTTCTAATATTATACCACTGGATGCAATAGGAATTGGTACGTTCTGAGATTTAGATACTTTCAATATTTTTGTTTTGGTAGAGTTTATTTTTATGTTAAATTCTCTAATGATGTCGTATGTGGGGTCAATGAGGTCTTGTAGTCCTACATGGGTGTCAGATGTTATAATTGTGTCATCCGCATACCTTATGCTCGGTAAGTTAATCCCATTAATTTTTATTCCATGTTGTGTTTTCCCATGCTTTTTTGAATATTGTTTCAAAATAAAGGTTAAAAATGATAGGCAATAATACGCATCCATGCCTGACTCCTCGATGAATAGGTATTTTTCCTGAGGTAAAGTTTTCAATTCTGATCTTAGCCGATTGTTGCCAATTTAAATTTTTGATCAACCTAATGTCTTTTCCATCTTATCCGCTGTTCTGAAGAATTTTGATTAGCTTCGAATGGGTAACTTTGTCAAATGCTTTTTTGAAATGTTCTTCATTACATTAGTAAAAATGCCGTATACAGCTTATGCGAGATGGAGCTGTTCGTCAGTTATAGGAAACCCAACCGCAGATCATAACCGAATGGCTAGTGCAGTTGTAATTATAAAAATAATTATAGGTGTAATTTCAATTCTAGTTGAAATTGTAGTACATATTGATATATCATCTGTATAAAATTTATATGTTTCCTGTAGGCGCATGGTGAAAGCGAAATTTAAATTGAAGATACTTCTGGTAAAGAATATAGGCGTACCAAATTTTTGCTTTGCTTTTAGGATTCTGTTCTTTGTATCGATCATTGGACTTCATTTTTCGATAGAATTTTTCCTGGAAATTCGAATTATTCTTAATCTACATAATGCTTCCCACTCACATTAGTTTTGTGTTCCGGTTGATAATTTGTAGCTCAACCCCATTAGCATTAAAAACAGTCGTATTCTGATTCCATGTCGCTGCAAAAGTGAGAAAGAATGCAGATGTTATCAGCAAAATCGAGGTTTTCCAATAATGATATAAGCTGCTACACAATACCCTGCTTCTTTTAATTAGTTATCTGAATAACATAGTTCAGGAAAATGGAAAATGAAGAGAGGATGCAACCTCTTCCTCCTGTGTTGGTTTCAAAGCCTTCACAAGTATGGTTGTTGTACAAACCTCTGGAATCCAAGCCACGATAGAACTCTCTCACTTTCTGCTTAAGCTTACATGTAACACTTCTGACTTTCAGTGTTTACCAGATTGCGATGCGATTAACGTTGCCATAAGCTTGCTGAAAGTCCACGAACGCCAAGAAAAGGAGCGAATTATTTTTAATCAACTGTTTAAGTATTTTACCTATAGTGCCGACTTGGTCGACACATAATCTTCCTGGTCAACAATTAGTTTATTCTTATTATTAGGATCAAGTACAGGACTTAGTTTTATACTTATAATCTTAGTCAATATTTTATAAATGGTGTTTAAAATAGCGATACCTCTCCAGTTCTTGCAACCTTTTAGGTCTCCTTTATTTGGTAGCTTAATTATAAGACGCCCTTCCATACATTCGGTATCATTGTTATTTCAAGACCTACTCTAGTAGTGGCTTCAAAGTTTTTGCCCCATCCTTCAATTTGGTGTACTACTTCTCATATCGTTTGAGGATGAGTTTTAATTTCGAGGATTGGGCGTTATCGGTAGGTTTTCTTGAACAATATCAGCCGAAATATCTGGTCCTCTAAGAGTTTCTTTAAAACGTTCTTTAAACGATTTTACTACTGGCTCTCATCTGTCGAAAGCACACCATTCTTTATTATGATTGGATAGTTTTGGTAAGCGGCTTATTTGTCAGCTTTTTTAAGATTGTATAGAGTTCAGGTGAGTTGTGGCATATACTTGCAAAATTTTCTGCAAAGTTTCTTTTGTCTCTTCTTAAAAGATTTCTCGCTTCGCTTTTAAGCTGGGTTTAACTATCTCTTGGTTCTTTTTCTGTGTTCTACTAATGCCTAGATGTTATGGGACATTCATTATTTTTTTTAAGTTTACCTTTATCTAGGAAGACAGATCTATTTGCTTCCCATCAGTACTGGGAAGGGTCTGGTGTTACTGGCATAGTCGTCAGCTTCTTAGGACGCCACTCCTGACGTATAGCCTATTCTCTGCCTGTAATGCTGGCAACTTACATTACAGGTAAACCTACAGTTTAGTGTAGATACCGGACCACTGGAGTTACATGATTTCTCATCACAGATCTATTTACTTCCCATCAGTACTAGGAAGGGTCTGGTGTTACTGGCATAGTCGTCAGCTTCTTAGGACGCCACTCCTGACGTATAGCCTTTTCTCTGCCTGTAATGCTGGCAACTTACATTACAGGTGAACCTATCGTTAAGTGTGGATTCCGAACCACTGGAGTTACATGATTTCTCATCTAACTCCGAACCAGATATGGTTTTAGCCATGAAACCACACGCTAGCAAGGCGGGTTGACGAGTTGGGGTAGTGTTGGACATTTAAATATTTAAATAAATATTTTGCATACTGTGGGGCGCGAACCCACGATATTGCACTCAGCAGCCAGATGCCTAGACCGCTAAGCTACACTGCCACTGGCATAGTATCAGTCTCTAGAGGCCGATCTTTGGTTTGCTAAGATTGGGCGAGATTTATGTTTCCTCAAGTCTTACTCTTTGTTGCTCCTGTTTACCTTGTGTGCGGTTAGTTTAATTACAGGTGTAATTATTATTAATTATTTTTAAATTTTCAACTGAATAAATTTTTTTTCACTGGCATCAAACTCATAGCTGATTAAGAATCAGACGATATAGATCGTCACGTGCTAGTAATAAAGTATTATCAACGCCTAATAAATAGACTAAATGGTAACATTTTAATACCATAATTGCAGCTGATATTGTGCTGTGCGAAAGGTAATTCATAGATTGTGAGAAGTAATCCAATAACGTAAACCACAAAGTGGTATGAAGCCCTCTTAAGGATAAAAATCTTAAAAAAATCTTAAGAGTGCTATGGAAACAATCAGAATTATTGTAATAGATCATGGTCTCTCAACCACGCAATTGAATACCACAAACAAAGTCGCCAATCAAATCAAAATAGCAAATATAAATTTACAGGCCGATTTGTTTAGCCGTCTTGGCTGTAAAGAGAACACAGACAGATACACATACAGACGGTCACCACTTCAAAAACAACCTTTTCTGATTGAGGAGAGTCGAAAACGGATATTTCGCAAAAATCTGGATTTCGAAAATTTTCAGCAGAAAAAGCGGCCAAATTTAAATGGATCTTAGCAGATACAATTAGTAAAATGGACAACAGATTCTTTTCCTTACAATGCCTTATCCGTTGTGGATGTTGCTGATTAAAATGACCATTTTCTCTTTGCCAACTGCTGGTCGGAATAGTTGAATCGACATGAGGTCGAACCACTGGCGAAGATTTTTAAGTATCTAATATTTGTTGTTGGGCATTACGTGTCCAAAGTACTCCAGTTTCCTTTTCTTAATGATTTTTAAAAGTTCTCTATCTTTGCCCAAATGCTGAAGCACTTTTTTATTGGTTACATGTTAAGTACAAAATAATCGCAGAATTCGTTTGTGTAACCACATTTCGGATGTATGTATCCTCTTTTGTGTAGCCTCTGATAGTGTCTAGGCCTAGGCCTTAACTTCACAACAGATGGCTAACGACAATACAATAATGGAAACCAAACTTGGGACAGAGAACAAGAAGACGTCAGCAAATGAATTGGGGTGACGATTTTAAAACAATTTCAGGATTACATTGAAAACGTGAAGCGCAAGACAGAGATCGAAGTCGATAATTGGGACCGGCATATGCCCAACGATGGACTATTAGTGGCTAGTGAAGAAGAAGAATATTCCCACTCTTATAGGGTTGGCCATGCGTATCCTGGAATGATTACAAACCTTTTTCCGGATGTATACAAATCAAGGAACCTTCTCTATATTCAGAATGTCGATGTCGATTCATTCACCATTTCAATCTTAGAGATTGTAATAAAATATAACTGCTAAATAGTTTGAAAATTATGCACCATAAAACTGATAAAATTTCACTGACAACTCAGGTATTCAGACAGATATTTTCGACTTGAATCACATACTATATTATTCACAAATCTAATATGTGATAAAATCAAGTAAGTAACGCATCTCTAATAAATAATTAGTAAATAAAAGTGATGATAAAAATCGCGAAATAAAGTCAACAAAAAAATAAATTTAACTAGTAAATAGGGTTGCATATAGTGAGACACAAAAGAAAATATCATTTACTCTCAAAGCGCAAATCGTTTTAAATTTAGTGGAAGTGAATTTTAAAAATTATCAAAATATATATTTTTAACCTTTTCATACATACAAGTAATTTTTATTACTTACTTTGTTTAAATTATTTAAATTAACCAGACACAAATATTAAATTAGCAATAAAAATACTTTTAGAACACTTTATTATTAACTAACTACCTCTATAATGTTTCTTCAACGACTGGTGCACGAATCGCATTTGAATTAAAAGAAGGATTGTGCGTTCTTGGTAAACCCCAAGGTTTTAAAAAGAAATCGCTCGAATCAAAATAAAATATTCCCAATTTTTTAATTTTGTTTGGATTTCGTAGGAAATGACGTAAAATATTTTTTGCTGGTTAAAAATTACAATTAATTTTCTTGCGGTTAATCTTTGATATATAAATTTTAATATATCTTGGGATTAAAATGAGGAGGATTTAATTACATTAATTGTTTCTTTTATTTGTGCCTATTTAAATTTGGGTCAACTCTGCCTCTGCAACATTTTATTTGTATTATATTAGGAATTGAATGCAAGGTCTTTTTATTCAGTTTAATTAAATTATATAGGTATCCAGGATTTTGTATTGGGAATAATATATGTTATATAATTTACCAAGGACGTAAATATTTTTGTTTGTCTGCACTGAAACTGAGAATAGTTTTTTAAACAATATGTTACATTGATTAAAAAAGGTTGTTTTTTATTGCTTCATTAAGTACACCCATAAAAAAAATTTGACAAATTTTATTTGTTTTAAAAACATGAATAATAATTTATTTGTTGTATTTTTAATTTTGAAGTGGCTGACATCATGTCTTCTTACAACTTTATATCTTGTTAATTGTTATTTTTATTGTTAAGGAAATAAGGACCCGCGTGAAGTTAGCAACACGTTCCAGCACTTCGATGTACCCTGTAGGGAGGCTACGAAAATAAAAAATATATTTGCTTATATCTTTTAAACCGTTAAAGCTACGGCAAAAATAAAAGTGCCGTCATAATACACTATCAAAGCACTATCGATTCCACCAAAAAAGTTTTAAAATCCCTTACAGTATTATGGTAATGAATATCTTTATAACTTTAATAACTAAACTTTAAATTCTTAAAATTGGCAATTTAATCTACATTACGATGGGTAACAAGCAATTTCTTGGTTTGTCACATCTAAGAGATTTAAAATTATAAAACTCTATCCACGTCCAAACCTGGTGCTGTAAATTCAAAATATTCAACGTCATTTTTAACAACTTGCACAAAAATATTATTTTTCATATTTCATATCAAACGGGGTGCTGTAAATTCAAATTATTCAACGCAATTTTTAATTTAAAATCTCTTAGATGCGACAGACAAAGAAATGACTTAACACACCGTACTGTGTACAATCGAATGCTGCTAAATATCATAAAAAATATTGTTGTGCAAGTTGTTAATAATGGCGTTGAATATTTTGAATTTACAGCACCACTTTACGACGCGGATACAGCGGCGGATCACCGCAATGCCGCACGGAGCACGCGGCTGTGGCCACAGAAGTCAAGGGGCCACATAATCCCACGGGCAATTTTTTTTGCAAATACAACATTTTGTTAGCAAAAAAAATCCAAGGAATCGAAATATGATAAGAAATATATACTATTCCATTTAAAAAAATATGGTTGAATGGCCTAACCTGAAGGAGGAGGATCAAAACTTAAAATTTTTTCTCAATAAATGTGCGCCACAATGTATGAGTTTGTATGACGTTTTCAAA
>JARJDX010082199.1:0-10909 GCA_030264735.1 Gymnusa sp. GC000175
AGAATAAACTTTATCCACATAATCTCGATTAGCAAAGTTGCTTATTTTGGTGTTGTAGACAATAACATCACTTTGGTCTTAGCTGTGTTCATTTATAGATTGAAATTTTCGCTATGCTTAATGATATTGCCAATCATCAGTTATAATTCTGCAGGACTACTAGCTAAGATGAAAGTATAATCGGCGTATTGGTTTGTCGTTAACAACAACTCCGCATTGGGTATTATCGATTGCTTTCTTAAATATTGCTTCCGAGTATACATTAAAGAATAGTAGTGACAGCTCGATGCCTTGACGGACGCCAGTTTAAATGCTTACTGTCTGCGATATTTCGTTACCCACTTTGACTGTCGCCGATTGGTTCCAGTATAATTCTGCAAAAATGTGTATGTATATCTCTTCCACCAATGTCTGTGTTGTTAAAGATTTCTTTTAGTTAGGCGTGTTTCACACAGTAAAAAGCCTTGCCATAATCCATGAAGCAAGTGCATATGTCATGATTTATGTCACGACATCGCTGAGCTAGTACATGTAACAAGAAAAGGGCTTTACGTGTTCTAAAAACATTTCGGAACTCAAACTAGGTCTCATCAATTTGGGTTTTTTATCCTTGTATGGATGACTTTTAGAAACACTTTCAAAACTTGTAACATAAGATTAATCAAACGGTAGTCGTTGCGTCTTCGAAATGGAAGGAATTTTTAAGTTGTTCTTCTTGGACAAGATGACCAAAGCTGATATAGGCTAGCTGCAAAGGCAAATATATACAAATATACTTTATTAAAAAAAAGACTTGTTTTTCTTTACTAGCAAGCTTTTTCTTTGGGCATTCGGCCTTGTCGAACTATAAACAACAATAAAAAAATATAGTTCTCAAAAAATGACCAATTGGGTAAAGATTTGATCTGATACAAACATTTGAAGGAAGATCCAAATCAAACATGTCACACTTTAACATTCTCATTTTTTGCATGGAGCTTAATTATGTTGGGTTAAAAAAGACTGACCAAATCAAATTAACTAACATGGGATGCTTCTAATTTATTGAACAGCGCACTACACACATATCTCATCTTAAAGGTGCCGAATGGATTAAATTACTCTAAGATTCTTTTTTTTTTTTGGGTAACACAATATGATGGGAAGAAATATTTAAATAGACAATCATATAGGGTAAACTTAATTGTTCAAGCAGACGCGGCAGAAAATCATTATGGTGAAATCTAAACATTTTAAAAGAAGTGGTAAAAAAATTGTTTAAAATCGCCTAAAAAAGGCCGCAGTGAATACTTCTAATAACAAACATGGTACCAATTACCAAATGATGTCCAAGTCCATGGATAATCCTAATACATCTACAAGATTTTAATGCGAGAAAGTGATATTTTAATACCATTTATTACTATTTTAGGAAGGTGTCTACTTGAGCAAGCTACTAAATTAATTACGAATTATTATATAACATTAATAAAGTTATTTAGTAATTCCTTTCTTCAGTCTAGAAATTATATTGAGAAACAATAAATAATTCTTGTTTTTATTCAAATTTAACTTTTAATAATTTCTAATAAAAAAGTTGTAGGGAATTGAAGTTGAAGGATCATTTTTCAGTTACTATAATATTGATATAAAAAAATATTTATCAATTATTAAAAAAGCCTTACTTATATTAAGGCATTCCTCAAATTGTTAGCAGTAATTTTCTTTAATCCAGATACACTTATGGAATTTGTATATAATAACGTTGGTCAAACTAAAAGTTTATTTAAATCATATGAAAATAATTTTTTTTATTATACAGTGCCACAAAAATAACTATAAACCACGTGACCCTATTGGTAAGAAACCCAACTAACACCAATTGGTAAGACTGTTGGTCATTATTGCCTCAGCCATTAGCGCTATTGCAAGTCACTAAGTCACTAAGGACCAACAAAAATCTGATATATATTTTACACTAAAAATAATTTAAGAAAAAATTCCCCAAGAATAGAATTTTTTTCAAAAATAACAAAAACAAAATATTTTAACAATCACATACAGGGGAATTACAGTAAAAAAAAGTCAAAACACAAATGAACTGTCAGTTTGAACGCCGATTATTGAAATATCTTAACGTTTGATTAATTGCTTAGGATTACCACTATTAAATATTAAATGCCGTTTGGGCTACCAACCTACGCGGTCACGTTTTTATTATTTAATTCCGATGAGTCTGTATTACTAAATAATGCAATATGCTGACTTATTTATATTTTAAAGTTCAACTTTTTTAAAATAAAATAAAATTTATTATTGAATTTTCTAAATTAATTTATATTTTACCAAAACATTTGAAGTAATATATTCAAAGAAACGAAGAAAAATGGACAAGGCTGTAATAAAACACACAACCTGGAATAAAACTGGTCAGGAAAATATAGAGAAAATATGATTTATAAAAAATATAGAAACATGGTAACCAGCATGGAATATACCTCTGAATGAAAGTCTTTGGCAAAGAATACTGCATTATGACAGCATGTGCACCAACAAAAGATTTTAACAAATAACATTAAATATTTTTTTTATAAATCACCATCAAAATAATTAGACACAAAACAAAATAATCAACAACGAATAATAAGGAGATTACAATCAGCAAGGAACAACGGGAATTTCGAAAAAATCGATCGATGGTGTATGCAGTATTTGTTGTCAGGCAAGTCATTGAAAAAGCTTTATTGATCTGACAAAACCATTCGACAACTGAAAGATGTAGTTAAAGAGCTAAAAAGAAAGAAAGTGCATCCAAACATCATAGATATAATCTTTCAGCCAGAAACACTATTACCATGAATGATAGACGGGATACAAATAAAAAAAGGCGCGCGACAAGGTGAGTGTCCAAGCCCGTTACTTTTCAATATAATCATGAACAAACTAATAGAATAATTTCGCAAGGTAAAGCATGGCTACGGAATGGAAAAGCAACAAATTAAGATCCTTTGCTATGCAAATAATACATTCTCTTTGCGGACTTAGAAAACGAATGGCTTTTGAAAGCCTTTAAAACCAACACAGAAAAAGTGAAATGAATATATCAACAATCAAAACGAAAAGCATGCTAATTGCCAGAATAGATATAAACTTGAACTAAACAACACTATGATAAAGCAAGTGTTCTCACTTAATTGTAGAAACAAGTATATCAGCCTACGGTGTTTTGAGCACTAGAAAGCAAATATACAAGGCATCCAGAGTGGCAGATGCATTAAAAAGTATCATTATTGAAATACACGTATATGTCAACAGAAACCAAGGTAATAATATACAAATAATGCGTAAGGCCAAAAATGACATACACCGCAGAAACGCGAGCTAAGACATCTAGAATGAAAAGAATGGCGCACACCAATGAAATGAAGACGTTAGGAACGATCACCGGCATTACACCAAGGGGTAAAAAAGGAGTAAAGATATCCAAGAAGAATGTAAAACAGAAGATGTAATAAGATGGATTCGTGCGCGTAGGAGATATTGGAACGTACACCATCCAGGATTAACGCAAACAGGTTAGTAAATCTAAGCAGAAACATCCGCCAGACCGCCCAAAAGATGGCAAGATAGTTGGAAGTCAACCTTCCAAAAAGTATTTGAATAAAAACAAGCTTCTGGCTTTCGAAAAAGAGATTTAATAATGGTTGGGGATTTCAACGCTTAGAGGGGGTAAACGAAATAACGACCCAATTGTAGGCTAACGGGGAGAGGAAACTTTAAACAATAATGGTAACCGCTGTATTGAAATGTGACAACAATACGTTTCACTAATAACTACTTAAGACCTAAAGATACACATAAATAGTCGAGAGAGCAACCGTCACAAAAACAGAAATTGATAATTGATTTTATAATTATACATCAAAAGATCCGAATAAGAAGTATATGTGGATTTGATCTGTTTTGGTAATGGTCGATTTAATACTCACAGTATATAAAAATAATCTGTTGTTGTCACCACCTGACTTTATTATAAAGGGTGTCCCAACCAGGGCGCCGGATTAAAATTTGCCGCCATTTTGTTAATACGAAGTTGTACGGTGAATTTTTTGACAGTACAGACCACGCGATTTAAGAATATGGAGAAGTATTTAAACGATCAACGTTTAATTATTGTAAAAACACATTACAAAAATGGTAAATGTTTTGCGAAAACAGTTCGCCAATTACATCAATTTTTCGGTCGCAATAATGCGCCAAATGAATCGACGGTAAGGCGTTTATTTAAAAAATTTGAGATCAAATTTACGCGGATGGATCAGAAGATCATTGGTCGTCGTCGTCCTTGTCGGTCACTCGAGAATATTACCGCAGCAAGGGAATCTGCGGCCGAGAATCCAGGAACTTTCATTCGGCATCGTGGTCAAGAATTAAACATTTCCAGAAGCACTATGCAACGAATTTTGGTAAAAGATCTGCGTTTGCACGCGTACAAAGTTCAATTGGTGCAAGAAATAAGGCCAAGGAACCATGCGCAGCGCCGTGGATTTGTTGATTGGGTATTGGAACATCATCAAATTAATGCGGATTTTTCGAAAAAAAAATTTTTTTCAGATGAGGCACATTTTCAACTCGACGAATACGGAAATAAACAAAACTGTCGGATTTGGGGTGCTGAAAATCATCGTGTGATACTCAAACAACCAATGCATCCACCGCGAGTAACTGTTTGGTTTGCATTATGGGCTGGCGAAGTGATTTCGTATTTCTTTGAAAATGCGGTTGGAAATGCGCTAACTGTTAATGGTGTGCGGTATCGCGAAATGTTAACAGAGTTTTTGTGCCCCGAATTGGATGTAATTGATGTGGAAGACATGTTTTTCCAACAAGACGGTGCGACCTGCCACACAGCACGTGAAACAATGAAGTTACTGCAGACCAAGTTTCCAGGCCGTGTCATTTCTAGATTTGGCGATCAACATTGGCCACCAAGATCGTGCGATCCAACACCGATGGACTTTTTTCTTTGGGGCTATGTGAAGAAAAAGGTGAATGCGAATAATTCTGAAACAGTTGATCATCTTAAAGAGAAAATACGGCGCGTTATTGGTGAAATACAGCCACATTTATGCGAAAACGTTATTCAAAATTTCAACAAAAGAATAACCGTGTGCCAGAGGTTTCGTGGTGGCCATTTGTCTGATGTTACATTTCACATTTAATCGGAACTATTTTTCGTTATGTCGAAATAAAAATGTTTGCCTAATTTAAAAAATAAATGTGATATTCTTTAAAATTAAATCCGACACCCGTTACAATGAGTCTTTAAAATATACAATTTTGAAAGAATAAAAACAAAAAAATTTGTTTTAAATTTAATTCCAGATAATTTTGTACGATGAATAAATACTGTTGAAATAAACATTAAAATTAGACAAATAATGCAGGCATAACAAACAGGAATAAAACGAGTAGAGATGAAGAGTCTAAAATGGTTTAGACATATGCTCCGGATGAAAAGTGACAAATGATAAGAGCATGGGAATGGCACCCACCATATAAACGAAAAAAATATAGACTAAGAAGATCGGGAAACGATACTACCCGCAATACAACGAGAGCCAGAAAACTGTAAGAGAAAGGGGTGGCGTTAAGGTATTGTGTTTCCAGGCGCATTCACCTTTTACTTTATCATACGATAGTGTTGTAATCGTGAAATAAATTGATATTTTCGTGGATATACACAGTTTTTAGTTCCCAGCACAAAAATTACCCAAAACTAAAAAATATCTTTGTGGATGTTTGTGTGTGGGGCGCGTTTTTGTGCAAAACGTTTCTCAAAAACTATTAAAGATATCACCACAAAAATTTATATTTAAGCTTTTAATAAAAATTGAAAGATCCCAATTACTTTTGGCTGTAATCTACAAATCAGAAATGGTAGTTTATTGGCGAGGTTTTTCGGTTTTTTGCGAATATTTTATAAACTACCAAGTTTATGGAAAAACATGAAAGTGCAAAAGTATTTAGAATTAAATTTATAACAAATGTTGTTGCTATTATTTTTTCAAAATTTAACATTTTTAGAACTTATTGTTCGTTGCTGAACAATAAGTATAATAAAGTTAGGTTTTGGCCACATCAATTTTTTTTAGGGGATCTACAAGCTTTATATTGTTTTAATGGACAATCTTTAAATATAATTTTAAATTCCTAAAAATATTTTTATCATTTAAAAAATATTACTGATATTTACATACAAGTGGTATAGAATAATATGCAATAAAATAAGTGCACGAAATACAAAATCAGAATATTTTCATGTCATGTTCAAACAATATTATCAGATAATGGCATGCAGAGTTTCTATCTATTAATTAAATCTCGGTATGGTGATTTATCCGTGGCGAAAATAGATTCGGCCGTAAAAACTGAGATATCTGCTTTATATCTTCCAATAAAATTTCATATTTTATTCCTGCCATCGTTAAAATTCACTTGCGGTCTTAAAACGGTGTAAAGCACTTTTAGTAATCGATATACGATGAATATCCTCCTACTCTGATTAAATTGCCAACTCTAATTAACTGGCTTAAAGCAGTAGCTCCTTCTTTTCACCCCACATGCAAACTACATACGTTAACTATGTTATGTCTACCGAATAATGAGAAAATTAACATGCAATTAAAATGCCTAATCATTTAAAGTATAAAAAACAATATCGTCTTTTATAAAAGTATTAAAAATATTTAAATTTTAATAATTAAACATAATTTTTTAGTTAATAATTTAAAGCTTAATAAAGTTCTATTATGTTATTAAAATTAAATTTCACTACGTGATTTTTAATTAATGGCATAAAGAAGTTAATTAACATACTAGCTATAATAAGCAAGAAATAAGGATTCTTGGAAAATGACCCTTAAGCTAATCAATAATAATTTTATGCAAATCGAAGCACTAACAAGGTTGGTAAATATAAGGGCACGCTATAAGTCACAGCAAAAACATATATACAAGTTTCAACTTATAGTTTTTAAATACATTTTTACAAGTGAAAATTACATGTTGGAAGAATAACTTCATTTCAACAACTCTTGTATTTAATTAAATACTTTTTAAAAACTTTTGTTTCTCGCTCCATCCCTACGCAAGCTTCAGCACATCTTATGAATTTTTATCACTTGAAAAGAGTGAACTCGGGAAATTTCGTTGTATTTAATACCCAGCCGTCATGGTAGATCTTTAATTATAATACGCGCTTAATTATGACGTATCATTTGTTTTAATGTGATGCAGTCATCAAAAGATCTTGGCAGCGTTAAAAATTATAACTTGGAAAATTTGGAGTCACCTCTCATTTATTAAATTACCCGAGAGCGGAGGTACTAAATATTAGGGAAAAAATGTTAAGGGAAAAGACTTCTTTTCACGAGTCATTAGGAGATCTTCACGATTTTGTTACGCTTTATCGTCATTTTCTAACACTGCCTACCATACTTATAAGTCTAATTTAATATAACGACCATATTTTCTGTCTAATTTTTCACTTCATAATTTTTTTCACTCCTTTTTTCTTGCTTATTGAACTTTTATAAATCAATTTGGCATAAAATTTTTTAAACCCTCTTTTAATGTTTTGAATCCTAAACCATAAAATTTTAAAATATAATAAATTATAAAACTAAAAATTGGAGGTGTGGTCACCACTCTTATTTACGAATTTAGAACATATCTGATACTTTTAATAGAAACATAACTATATTTTAATATTTATCAGCTAAATAGGTTAGCAGTATGTTACTGCAACTACATTTTGTTGTGAAATGTATGTTAGAAATACTTCGATAGAGACATCCGTCACTCTTGAATGTTATATAACCTATCTTATTATTTAATAATGTCTTGATGTGCATAAATTCAATAAAACGTTGCTTAGCAACGAACAAGAATGGCTAATTTTAACAACGTTTGAACTTTTATGTTTTTTCCATAAACTTGATAATTTTTAAAATATTTGCAAAAACTGGAAAAACCTAACCAATAAACTACCACTTCATTTCAGCCAAAAGTAACCTCCCAATTTTTTTTAAGCTTAAATATAAATTTTCAGGCCAATCAGTCGTCTGGGCTGCAGAGAGGAAACAGACAGACACCACTTCTTTTTTGAATGAGTGAAGTCAAAAACGGATATTTCCGCAAAAATCTCGATTTCGAAAATTTTCGTGATTACTATACTTTCTTTTGCCTAAATAAAAATAAAATGTATTAAAACTCACAAAAGGAATTTAAAAAATTGTATCGAAGGGATTAAGGTATTTTTTCTTTTTCGAAAATTAAAAGTATATTAATACTGCAAAATACATAAGATATTATCAGATGTCGATGTTTTAAGGTCCTAAAACAAGAAATGACCTTTTTTGACATTACGTCTGTGTTTTATATTATTATTAATATTTTAATTTAAATCGCCCATTGCCAAGTACGATTGCCAAGTTTATACGCGCCATCTAACGAGCTTGAAGGCACTCTCTGTATAGGTGACGTATTATGATGTGGGCATCACGCGATCATGTTGGCTTCACTGGTCCAAAGTTAGATCTTTGTTTATACATGTATGTTAGATTTAATTAAGGAAATGTTAAATAACAAGGGTTTTATTACAGCAATGATCTTTACACTTGATTTACAATTCGGTTAGTCCTTAATGCAGCTCCACAATTACTAACTGCTGGGAAAGACACAATACCCGGCGTTCTATTCTATTGATCACCACTCCGTATGACATTCCTCAATCCTTTTACCCCCCCCCCTCCCTCCTCTCCCAAAAAATTCCACAATTCGAACGACTTGCTAATAAATACATACAATGGCACAGGCCACGAGCAAATTGGAACTAGGACACTTTTATGTTTCGAAGTCTTCCTTTACTGCTTTTATCCGCGTTTTTTGCCCACTATGGCCCTATCCTGTACGTTGCGATTTTGGAGTTCGGGAGTCTTAAAATATGGCCCAGCTATTTGGAATCTAATTTCATTGCATCTTAGTTTGATTATCCTTCCTACAACTTTCCAACCTTTTTTTCATAAACTCGACTGAAAAATAATCCTCTTTCCCTCACCTTGTTTTTTCTCCTCGCCTTTCTTTATTGTCCACATCTCGTAGTCGTATAAAACAATCTTATTACAGTTCTGTTTATTTTTTTTTATTTTTATTATTACTACCATATATTACTACCATATACTAAAATACAAACTGCCCCTTCTCCTCGAAAATTAAATTTCCAACAAAAACGTCCCTAGCATCTTTCACGGGATAGGTACGGCCACGGCGATGGTTTCGTTCGATAGCCCCAATACAAATACGTTCTTGGGACCCGGTGTCGGGGTCGACTTATCAACGGTCTTTCGTGTGGACGTCTTGAAAGTTTCAAATTTGGACGTAAATAACTCGAAAACTACAAGTCGGATCGAAAAAATTACAATTGCGCAAACTTACATCTCGATTAGGTCTACAAAAAAGTCTTATGGGTCGACCTTCTCCAGTCATATACAGTGGGTAAAAAAGGGTAAAAACAGATTTTTATGTAAATCACCTTTACGAATAATTTTTTTTTCAAATCCATGGGGGGGATTAAAAGTATCCTCAAAGAGCTATCCGGTGGTTTTTTGAAACAGGAAATACGACGCGTCATTCGGCGTCGCGACGCTTTTTAAGCGAAAAACAGGGTCATTTTTGATGGACGACATCTCCGAAACGGTGAATTTTATCGAAAAAGTTTTTCAGTAAAAAATAAAGATCGTCTAATGTTCTATCGACGATACATTTGACTCGACGTTCCCCGGTCATATACAGGGTGTTAATTTTTTTTTTGAAATTCGCCCGTTCGAAAACAGGTTTTTGGCTCTCAACTTCGACCCTAATTCGAGTTTAAAAAATTCACGTGGGGGAATCATAGTCCCCCACGAGTGCTATCCGAAACTTTTTTGAAAAAATTTTTTCGACGCCGCGGTTGGTGTCGCGATGCCTCCAAATTTGAAAAAACAAACGACGATATTTCCGAAACGCCGACTCGGATCGAAAAATTTTCTGGACAAAAATAAAAGATCGTCTAAAGGTCCATAAAAAGGTCTTATGCCTCGAAGTTCCCCGCTCATGTATGGGGGTTCAAAAACATTATTGAAAGTTGCCCGTTTTGTCAAAAAGGAAAAAAGCAAAAGTTATACCACCTTACGTTTTTTTTTTTTTAATTTAGATTCTTTTTTTAAATGATTTGTTTAAAGAGGAATTGTTTGTTGAAATAAATATTTAATTTCTACAATTCTAAAAACTATATTTTAATTTTGGTGGCTTCTCTAACTCAATTAATAACTCTTCTTTGTTAATACTACAATTTAATTTATTTATAAATATGGAAATAAATATAAATATGTATACGTAAAATAAACCTTTCGTATTCATCTAAAGATCCCCATGTAAAATCATAATCATCCGAAGTAATTGTAGAGGTTACTTCGGATGGACCTGGTACGCACATATCTTCATTTATTGCTTGCTCATATTAGGGTTATTTTCTTCCTTTTTTCGTTCTTCTTTAGCTTTTGCAGCTTTTAATTTAGTTGAACGTTTGGATGAACCATAATGTTTTTTACATTGGCCCATAATACGCTATTTGGCTAGGCAATAAATTATTTATTTAGTAAAATAACTATCAATTTTAAATTATCGTGTTCGGCGGTATCTACAGTACCTTGCAAATATATTTATTAGCAAAAATTGCAATACATACCTTTACAACTGCAATTAATGTAAAAAATAAAACTTTGTAACTGAAATCACAACCATCAACCAACAAAAATGGAGGTGTGGTCACCACACGACTTTCATTTACTAATTTGAGATGTATTTTTAAAGTATCCATGGTTATGAG
>JARJDX010082200.1:0-18333 GCA_030264735.1 Gymnusa sp. GC000175
ATAAAGTAATTTATTCAAGTCAGATCCTGGACGCGCAAACACTAAACTCGGCGAACATACGAAGTGACAATAATGTCGTAATAAGCAACCTCAAGAAGGCATAAAATAGAAACCGATTTACGTAGCAAAATTTAATGTTGAATAACTTGCGGAGAAAAGTACAAGAAAATTGTATAAGGTTAGACTAGCCCAGAAGCTACTTGCAAAACCAATAAATAAAACTTCACAATTGAGGCACAATGAAAGACTTTAGAACCAAACATCGTCGCTAAAAATAAGGTCAGAGGACATCGAAAAATTAACATCAACATTAATAATATAACACCATAATAGAAGTAAAAAAAACTGGGATAGGATAAAAAGAATGCATACCAGAACTATCCAATTAAAAAATTCACAGCAACGTGGGCAAGGTTCGTTGAGTATCGCAACCGCAACAGATCAACAGCAGATATAAGGAAAATAAAACTGGGATACCAGAAAAAATTTTCAACAGGTATAGAACACAATCTGTATGGGCAATAAAAAGAAGACACAAGACTGAAATTAAGGACACTGTTCAGACAAACAAAATTTTAAGGGAAGAGTGGGTGAAATCTTTCACAGCCCTATATAAGGAGCACAACGATAATAAAACGATTCCACGATGGAGAGTAATGCAGAAAAACGCAACAAAAGTAATACAAGAGGACATGAAAAAATCTGAAATAAGATGCTGGGAACTGAACTGGCCACAGAAAAAACATCGTTCTTTCAATATATAATTACTAATGGTAGAATACCAAAAAGCAATCTTTAAAAAAGGTGAAAAAAGCGTGAAAACTACCGCGTAATTACCCTTTTAAATACTGCACTAAAGGCGTTTACGTCGCTATTGCTAGGAATTCTAAGAAAGAAAATACCACTGCGGGAAGAACCGTAGGGAATCAGAAAAAAAAACAAATCCACAATCGAAGTAATATTAATAGTTAAACAGCTAACAGAGAAGACACTTGAAATTAACAAACCTTTATATGTGCTTTATAAATATGACCAAAGCATTCGAATGTATATGGCTAAAAAATATAGTGCAAATCTAATAAAAAAGGAGTAAAAGAGAAAAAAATAGAACTTATAATAGAAATTACCAAACATGGAAACACACGAATAAAGGTTATCGAATAAGCGAAAACATCGGACCGTTTACTGGAATATATCAAGGCCACTTCCTAAATAATACTTAACATAAACAAGATCAAATGAATGATCATATCAAAGGATCCGAGTAAGTGCAAGCTTAAAGAGAATGGTAATGTTATACAATAGGTAATGATATTCAATTACTTAGATACTGATACCTCGAGTTTTAAGGCACTAGGTGAAGAAGTAAGGGCACTAACCATCAAAGCAGGCAGAATGTCTAAACGCATGAAGAACCATGACAAATATATAAAACCATAGAGATGCCAATTATGATTTATGCCATAGAGACAAGGTCCTATAACACCAAAACAATATAGCTCGCCAGAACATTGGAAATAAAAGTAGTCAGAGCAAAACAGCGAAAAAGCTCGAATGACAGAATGAATAGTGAATATCTGAAATAAAACAGTACTTTGCGGGATGTATTAAAGTGGATCCAAACCAGAAGCAAAATGTGAAAGAAGATTTTAAACGGAATGATAGGCTACTAGACAGTCGCCAGAGGTAATGACAGCAAAAGACGGTAGATCGAAAGAAAAAAGGGGTAGAGGAAGACCGCCTAAGCATTGGAAATAGTACTGTACTTTGACATCGGAGAAAGCAGAAATATAATAGAACCATAGAACATAGAACCTAATTGCGAAAACAAGATGAAGAAGAAGAAGAAGTAAAAGAAGTCTATCTAGCAAGCATAAACTTGGAAATTAAGGATCTTAAATTATTTATTTAATTGGTCAAATGACACTGGAAAATGTTATATCTTTAATAACTTGAATAAAAGAGAAATTTGAATTTTTAATTATTTATTTATTGCTATGAATAAGTTTTTTTAGCCAGACAAATTAAAACTGAAATAAAACTAAAAGCAAAAATATTCTATTCGTGTAATATGTGTATTACTAATTTTTTTCTTTTTTAGTAGATTAATTATTGTTAACAATAATGATTAGGATCTCGTAAAAAATAATGTAAAATTAAATAAATCTTTTTATCTTGTAATAAATTATAAATAATGTACCAGGGCCAGGACTCGCCTTTCTGAGTAGTATGTACATTGTTCGAGCCGCATTTCGTCCGTATCAAGAAAATAACAGCATATAATAACAATTACAAAAAATCATTGCTTTTAAATTGTGATTCAGTTTAAAAATGTAATCAACTTTTTTAAACTTTATCGGGTAATAAAAATTGTGGTAAAAAAAAGTAAATCATCGCGTGAAATAGACCGAGTCCGCTTAAGTAACTACACATTCAACTACTTTAAAAACAATATAACAAATATTATATATACATCAAGATTTTATACATTTTATACAAATTCCTTCATATATTGTTAACTTTTTAACTAAAAATATAATATTTTCTAACATGGAATATTTTCTGCCTGAAGAATTTATTTTATTAAATATGTTGTTTGCTCTAAAATTTATTTTGCTAGAAATGTAATAAAATAAAATTACTCACAAAAATATAACTCATCTATACACAATCTTTAAAGTATTAGAGCTTACTAAATATCAAAATCTAGTAGAACAATGGTTTAGTGGCATGGCTAAATATTAAAAAATCAATTTTCGGCATTTACCCCTAGAAACATAAAACTATTTATCATTCGGAAAAATGATACCCCAAAAAAGCGAAACGTACAGTTACGATTATATCACTAAAAGTCGATGGCGCCAGCAAGGATTAAATAAAATTTTCTTTGATATTTTTAATTCCTCTTTTCATTTTATTGGTCTTTTCCTACTTTTTTCAGTTTTTAATTTATATCTTCTTTTCTGTGCAACCGAGAGAAAAAATAAATGTTACCAATTTTGTAGAGGAAAAAATTTACTAACATTTCATATATATATATATAGCTTTTTCTCCAAGGGGTCTAGTTTTTTAATTACAGAGCATCGAAAATGCGATAATTTGGGAAAAATACAAGAAATACACATTTTACAAGAAAAATTTATGCGTTTATTCATAAATAAATATTATTAACAAAACATAATATTCTGTCCGTAAAAATGTATTTGCAATAACATCCATAAGCTCATCTTTATCACTGTTTTCCATATCATCAGTACTGGCGTTTTGACATGTTTGTCCATGGCAAAAAGTACAAAGGCTTGAACAGTTTAGGCCCACTTT
The DNA here is from genome assembly GCA_030264735.1 of Gymnusa sp. GC000175. NCBI lineage: Eukaryota > Metazoa > Arthropoda > Insecta > Coleoptera > Staphylinidae > Gymnusa > Gymnusa sp. GC000175. Next base: position 3,322 of record JARJDX010082200.1, read on the forward strand.
GTTACAACTGCAAGGTCCTCGGCCCGACATAAAATAAATCTTAGCTAGTATTAATGTTAGAGACAAACTGGGTACATAGGAAGAAAAAAAATTTAATCAAAACTTTGGTCGCGATAAGGAAATGAAGGAACAACTGTTGTAATAATTTTATTTTTTGGGGGGTAGAAATAATTTTTTGTTGAAAATAAAGGCGTCTTCTGGGTGTAAGGAATATTTTTGGTAAAACTAACTTGCGTCCGTCGAATTGTGCCAGATTTAGTTGGATTTGGAAGGCAGTAGCGTGCAACCCCAATTCTGGGTTTTCTAAAAATTTTTGAAAATTGATAAACTTTAGAAAATTATAACCCGAAAACGAGAAAAAAATAAAAAAATGTGTTCCAATAACTTTGTTCGCACGTTCTTTCTTTATTATATGCCAAAAGCTCCGTAGCTCTAAGAAAGTTATTCAAACCTTTCCGAACGCCTGAAATCGACTTAAAAAATAAAATTTATTTATTTGGACCACTAAATGTTAAAACAAATGGCTGAAATTTTGCACTGAAAGTTTTTCGGCATGCCCGATCAAATGCCGTTGACCGCATTTCGTTCGTCGCGACGCCATACTATTCGTATCACAGGGTCGAGGCAAAGCCTTCTTCAAACGGATTTTCACTACTATCGATTTTTGGGGTCAAAAAAATTAACACCCCTAGGTCGAAAGCGCGACGGAGGAAAATGTTCACACCTCTTCTTTTCAAAAAAATTTCAAATATTAATTTCGACTCGATATTAAAGAAAACAAATGAAATTTTCGGCACTGTGGTTATTTGAGATGCTCTTTCGAACGCCACGTACCGTTAGGTGGCGCCGTTCTCTAGGGTTGTGACGCCAAATTTCTAAATGGTCTGGACACCATCCCGTTCGTAGGACAGCGTTCTCGATTCCCCTTAGTACTAAACCTTTTATAGGGATATCAAGCTGTGGGGTCATAAAACTTGTGGCACCGCCAGTTATCAAAAACAGGACATTTTCAATAATTTTTTTGATCCCCTGTATATGATCTGGGAATGTCGAGTCATAGGACTTTTTTATAGATCTTTAGGCGTTCTTTAATTGTTTTTCTTTAATTTTATTGCAATTAATACCTTTCTATGTCATAGTAGCTATGGTTATGCTTATAAAAATTCTTACAATTTTTCAACATTTTTGAATACACATAAACATAGTTATAATATATTACATAGTTTTTATACAACCCAAATATTATTTCAGTCGTTTCTTAATATATTTATATAAAGTGACAAATCAACAAACGAACGTAATAAATAATTTTTATGGTGCAATATCTATTTTTCATTGTATTTTAATCACGTAAGACCTTGAGGTAATCTAACATTCTATAAATAAATGGCAAGATATTTTTTAATATTTTAATCATACCCAATAATTGATTATAAAAAAAATATATTAATTTACGTTATCTTAAATATATTAGGTAGCGTTAGCAATAATTGTAATAATACTTCCTGCATTACAAAAATTATAACGAAAAAAGTATAAAAGTTAAAGAGTATAACACTCCTTAATTATGTTTAATAAATTAAATATTATTGCTCTTTTTTTTATAATCTTTGATAATCAACTTCCTTTATCTCCAAATACCTCTACGTTTTTTATTGTCAAAATAAAAATACGTATAATAAATTTAACTAAATTAGGGGTATTTAACTTATATAATTAGTAATTAATGTATTAAACTACATTAAAATAATCTTACTGATTGTTCAAGTCACCAATTTTCTATACTACTACAACTACTATAGACATTTTAAGAATAATAGTAATCTGAATTGAAATATTTTTTTTATAAAATTTATTATAACAAAAATTGAATTTACTTAAAACTTGACGGCTGTTAAAATAAATATTGGTATTATTACACCCTGTTTTGTGTATTTTTTTATATTTGCATATTTTTTGAATAAATCGGGTTTGCCAGGGGTTATCGGACTTTCCAGCATCGCCGAACAAATTCCAAAGAAGCACACAATAGTATTAAAATATCTCACGTTTGTTTGTAAGAATAAAATATTATTGTGTTTGAGGGCTTACCTTTTGAATTGATTATGTAATGAAAATAATATTTGGAAGTATTTAAAATAAAATTGGTTATGAAATTTTATTTAAAAAAAGTTATGTCTTAGGTTTCAATTTATTTAAAAACGAAATTTTATGTAATAACATGTAACATGGTCTTATGAAAGCTTCTTCTTTTTCTGGCTTCAGCTTCACCGTCAAAGGTTGCTGATTATTGTGGCAGTTTTAACTTTAATGCATAAATGAACAAAATGGGTGATATCCCGAACCATTCCCTTAGGTGACACGGCCATGATAATCGCCGTATTCCCACACTTCGTTTCAATTGGATTTTTCCTAGGATTATTAGTTGGAGTACCTTACCCATATTTTTGATTTCTCGTTTAAAGTCATAATGTATCGGAAAAATGAAACAGAATTCCTAGATCTGGAGAAGTCAACTTTTATATTTTGACAAATGCTGCTCTGGCTTATTCTATGCGAGTTAAAATTTATTGGCGGTATGTCCATTCGTCATTCATTTAAATTCCAAGATATTTATATTTGGAGATTTGTTCGATGCCATCGCCGTTTATTTCCAGTTAAATTTGTTGTCTGAAATTGACACGATCTTTTTTTCTCTAGGTTCATTTGGTGACCGTAATCTTTACTTTTCACCTATATGATGTTTATCATGCGTGTAAGATTGGTTATGTTATTTACTAGCAGGACCCATCGTCTGCCTATCGGATGTCAGTTAACACCCTTTGGTATATTAATGTCAATTAACAGTTCGCTTTTGATTTTGATTTTTGCAGTCTGGCCCGAATAAAGGTTTGACTTGAATTTTCATATTCTGATAGTCGATATAGGTACATTGCAGATAAAATATTTATGAGCTTCTAGTATTCTACTTTATCAAAATCGTTGCTTTAGGTCAGCGGTCGGGAGACCGCGGCTCTTTGCACAGATGTTTGCGGCTCTTTAGATATGAACTCCAATTTCACCTCCATTTATCCAGCTTTATGAGATAGGTCCGTCAAAGAAACTTAAACAGCGTTCTTACTACAACTCTACTCAACGCATATTTTTTGCCTACCCACATCTGTTGTATTCATTTTCCCGCTTATCAGTGCATTTGTTCGTTACGATTCGGATTTTCCCCTTCCAAATAGTAAAGGCTAATACATAATAAATTTAAAATTTGACATCGATATAAAAAAAATAGAGTCTAGTCGATATAGCAGGCATAAGCATTAACTGAATTGCGTGTCTGTCATTTTGCCTTACATTTTCTGTAGATTCTAAAAACACCTTAAGCGATTGTCTCATTAAGCTTATCATGCGGTAATCATTGCAACTTATTGCATACGATTTTTTTGGTAGCCATTCCTGTGGTATGATCTCGGTTTTATATATTGTGTTCATAAAATCGTAATAATGTTGATCTAATCTCCATCGGCTAATTAAGGCTTTAAATTTCGTCATGACCTGCAGCTTTGCCTGTTTTATGTTTTACTTCGCTGATTTGTATTTCAGGGTCATTCTATGCAAGGTGGTCCAAATTGTAACCATTGGGTCGTTAAATAGTTCCATGACGTATTCTTTCCAGTTTGTAATTAAAGTCCAAGAATATGTTTCCATTTGTCTTTCAGTATTGTCATTCTACGTGTGTTATTAGGTCCTAACATTTCAAAGATTTTTTTGTAAACATTGAAGGTGCTATGCTTTTTCTGTGGATTTTCGATTTCATTTCATTGTTCTGTTGTTGTTTAGCTTGATATATTTTATTTTTTGTAACTTTTAGAATGTCCCTTTCTTTTCTGTTTTCGTCGTTTTTCTATCAGTGTAAGGATCTTTGTTGTCATCTATTTATTTTCCTTTATGTGGTTTTTGATTCCTACAGCTTCACTTTGGATGGTATGGAAAAAATAATTTGTGCACATCTAAACACCGTTTACTTTCTCAGTGCTAATATTTGTTTTATTTTGATGTTCAGCCTGCCAAGACCTTCATTTAAACCAGTTGTTGCTCTCAGTGGTACTTTCAGGTCCAGCAGCCTTAATATGTCTACATTTTTGTTCGTAGGTCTTATTGATTTTTTTTTGCCGCTAGTCTTACGTTTAGCTACATCAGCGCCCAGATAAGTTTTGACAGATGTAACACAAGTTTTAAACTATTTGTCTCTCAGTACGTAATCTATCTGATTGCACATTAGAATATCTTAGTTATCTGCAGGAAATGTCCATGTGTATAGCCTGCGAGAATGACAATTGGACACTCAAAATAATTTTATTTCAATGAATCTTAAGAAAGCGGTCCTGCGTTCTTTTTAAATAATAAATATTTAAAAATATATATTGCTATAGGGACAGTTGAGGATGTTCTAATTTCCTGCAACAAGGAAAAATGAACGATCGCTCGACAGCGAAATACAACCTGACCACACCTGTTCTTAAATTCTCTTGTGTGCTTGTGAATTCTACATGTAAAATGTTAAGCACTGCTTTTTATTTCTTATTATTTTAAAGTTGCAAAACTCTTTGCTGGATTCAATTGAAACTATTTTTTTCCATTTAATTCGCTATTTATTTTGTTTTCTTCTGATGCCATTTTGTTGAAAAAAATAATTTCACCACGTGCGATATTTTTGGGTCAGGAATATTGTGATAAATTAGTCAAATGTAAAGTGGTTTCGCAGCTATAAGTTAATAATTTTATTATCCTTGTTTTGTATCTGTTGTTCCGTTAGCAGTGAGTAGCTGAGAGCCTCAAGTTGCTTAACTTCAAATTTTTCTTCTTCTCATTGTTTTATGTGTAATTAATCTTCCATGTGGGTAATTATTCATAATTAATTTTCTTTACTAATTAGACAGATATAAATTTTTAGGTTATTAACTGGCCAACTGCTAAGAATTTTTTTTGCTAATTTAAATTTGTAATTTATTTGCTTTTTGTATAATTGCCTAATTTTTCCCCTTTCAACATTTGGTGACTGCTTATAATAACTAATTAATTTATTTTTGTGGCTTGCTTGCTGAACTATTTTCTTATGAACATTTAGTAAGACTTGGGCATAGAAAAAAAAAATATTTTGATTTTAACTTTTAAATAACTTTATAGCAAGTATTTTTTTAACCTTAGGTTGCTTAACTTCAAATTTTTCTTCTTCTTATTGTTTTATGTGTGATTAATCTTCCATGTGGGTAATTATTCATAATTAATTTTCTTTACTAATTAAACAGATATAAATTTTTAGGTTATTAACTGGCCAATTGCTAAGAATTTTTTTTGCTAATTTAAATTTGTAATATATTTGTTTTTTGTATAATTGCCTAATTTTTTCCCTTTCAACTTTTGGTGACTGCTTATAATAACTAATTAATTCATTTTTGTGGCTTGCTTGCTGAACTATTTTTTTATAAACACTGGTGATGCCTTCGATAAGAAGGAAGATACTCCTGTCACCCAGTACTCAATCCCTTACATTTAGCATAATTTTTTTTTAATTTTCTTTTTCTGAAAGTTTTAAATTTCCTGGCACCTAAATATTTTCATTTATCTTAACGAATCACACCCACCAAATCAATCTGAGTGGCTGACCGCAACCATTTTTCCAACAACGAAAAGTTATTATAGGATAATACAAATATGTCTCTTGTAGACACGGCTGATACAAGAAAATTCATCTTTCGCAGAAATTGTATATCTAAAATTAAATAAAACTTACCGATTATCATTTTGTTAGCGTCCTATTTTCGTCTTTGTCGCCTCTTTTTGGCTATTTTTGTAGAGTACATTCTTTTTTTGTTTAAAAATTTAAAAATAAAGTTATTGCAATTTTAATTACACTCAGTAGGGAACTTCTATTTATTTATTTGATATTTTATGTCGATAGAAACATTTTTAATTATATACTTTTATGGTAGCTTACTGAAACGTGTTTATAAATTTATTTTTCTACTTTATATAATTATTCAATGAAATCATACTATTATATTACTTTTCGTTTGTATGTATTGATTTTTATATTTGTATGCAGTTTTTATTTATTAACAAGAGGTAATTGAAGATGATGACTAATAAAATAAAATTAAAAATAAAATTTTATTTTAAATTACGTGATGTTTGTGGTAGAAACATAAAAAAAAATTATGATGTCATTTAGGTATTAATGCATCGTTTAATTTGACAAGAATTAAGATAAGATTCTACTCTCTTCCATGACCCAGAAACTTTATAATTATTAAATTAATAAGTATGTTAATATTTTCATTAATTAAAAATGTCATCTTAAAGCAAAATCCAATTATAATATATAATTTAAACAATACAAGTTTTTACATATCGTCAATTTGTGCGAAGCAAATGAGGCATAACAATTAGGAGTAATTTTAATAAATACAGGATGCCTGTTAAGAATAAAACTGACGCTTACTCTTATTCGAGTTTAAAAAAATAGAATGGAGCGTTATAAATGCAAATACCTTTATAATTACTGTCACTATGAGTAAAAATTACCAAAAGATTCATTGGAATAATTGCAATCTTGTTTTCTTCAGGATAATTAAGCTTGTTTTGAAAGGGGCTATACATCTTGATTAATTGATATATCAATATATATGAGCTTCGCAATTAAAACACAATCTAAAAATAGCAATTAAAATATTAAAAAATTAGAATTTTTAAAATGGATTAATTTTACTTTCATTTACTGTACTGTAATACCAAAAATTTTCAAGATCGTATTTTTGCGGAAAAATTCGTTTTCGACGTGTTGTGCCTGTGTATGTCTTTTTTTAATATATTTATTATTATTCAATTCTGGTCTATGGATTTGACAAAATTTGCAAAACTATTAATATGCCTTTTTACTACTTCGTCCTTTAGACACGGCCTTGCGGTTTTATTTTGTTTGATACTTCAGGCGGTTACTCGTCTCTGGGATCATATACATGGTCTATTTCTATTGTGTGATTGTAAGACATTTTGGGTCATTGATTTTGAACCGAAATTTGTAAACTGCTGGATACTATACCATACCTGTTAGGACAGTAGTTAACCTGTTTGATTACTTACCTTTTTAATTATTACAGGCTTACTTAGCCCCACCAATAAATTGCTTATGGACAAGTGGGAAGAAAATTTATTTGTGCACAAGATTTGTATTTTTTCGATTTTTTTTCTTTTAATTAGATTTTATTGCATGTGGCACATATACGCCACATTTATCGACACATCAAACTCATATTTTTTTCATTTTGTGTATTCTTCATTCTCTTTGAATGTCGCGATTTTGTAGTATTTACGTAAACAAATTTTTAAAAAATGGATAATTAGTCGCTTATGGCTATGCAATTAAAAGAGTTTAATATTATTTTTTTTCAGGCAATCGGTAACTGGAAGAAACAAGAAAGATTATCTATTAAGAAAATTTAATTTAACGCAGATAAGAGAGTTACGGGATTTTCCACTTAAACCTGTTTGGTTATTTATTTATTTAATTACTTTAGGCTTAACAGGCCCCACCAAATAATTGGGTATGGCCAAATGGAAAGAACATATGCAAAAAATGCGCATAAAACATTATTGAATTTTCTTATTTATTATAAGTTATGACTCATTTGGCGTTTTTCTTAATTACACGTTATCACACGTTACAGGAAACCTTTTAACTAAGGATGTTACAATATTTAGATGTAAAATTTCTTTTGTTATCTTAATTTTTTCAGTTGGTGCACTACTTTTTATTTTATTTGTAAAAAAAAACCCGAACGTTTTAAAATATTATTTTTACTTACTTTTTTATTTTTATGGCTGGCAAAATCTATGGATAGATTCTCGTCCGTTGGGTATAAGTACTTCAAAATTATTATTTATTAAACAACTTATTCTTTTAGTGTTCGTGTGACAACTCTCTAATCACATCCCCAAATTGTAGAGGCGCATCCATTTAAATTCAGTGTATGCAAGAAGGCAAGCGGTACATTTTCAATTAGGTCATCTAAATCGTTTTTTAGAAACTCAGGAAAAAGCTCTGCACCAAAATGCGGCGACAGAATATATGGTCCAAACATTAGTACTAATCACTACTATCCAGACATAAACGCAATATTTATTTTAAAATGATATAGTGCTAATATTCGATAGTTTTTGTATGCCCATACATGTAAATTGTGGAAGATAACTATTCCAGCTTTCGTAAAATACGACTTATCGCTTAACAGAATTTTGCTCAAGAAATGCGGATCAACTGCAAGATCCAGTTGCAAAAATTTAAACGCATTTCTACATTCCTGGGCTGTTAACCCTGAACGGAGAATTAAGAAAATGCTTTTCGGTGGTGCCTTTTCAAACTTTGATTAACTTTAGTGTAACCCACGTTTAGAATACTAGGTGCATGAACCACCACATGCGAATTTTCGTTTCAAAAACTTATAAGTAAAGTAAATATCTGCATATTTGCAGTTTTTAAATAATCGTGGCCCTTTTCTTACTATAACTCAGAAATTGGTCATATGAAATAAATTTACCCATTTTGTCTACACCCTCCATTAAACCGAATTAAAAAATGTCACTCTAAACAAAAGTTATTATAATTTTAATAACTGCTCAAATTTAAGGGGTAAACAGACGACTTAGTTTGTCCTGCTCTCATACATTATGCTCAAGGCCCTACTGATTGTCAGATCACAACCATGTGCATTGGTGCCCCTGTTTTAGATTACTAGGTACTAAACATAAAATTAAAAAAATAACTTTTTTGAATTTTCTCTACTATTTTTGGAAAAAAGATCACTGTTTCATTTTCTAGGTTAAAACTGAAGCACCGTATAAAATTTCAACTAATGTAGTGCATACTTAGAAAACAAATAACGAAAATAGTAAAGTTATCAGTACAGTTTCTGTAATTATATTATTCCAGAGTTTGATTTTCGGGTACTGGGTTACCATTTGTGATTGAAATAAAAATTAATGACTTTCCTTTACGAAGAAAAAGAAAGTATAGTATGTAATTGCAAAAAAATTTCGAAATTGACACTTTTGCGAAAATATTCGTTTTCGACTCCCATCCTTCAGAAAAAGGTATTTTTGAAGTGGTGTCTGTTTGTGTGTCTGTGTCTTCTCTACTCCCCAGACGGCTAAACTGATTGACCTGGAAATTCATATTTAAGCCTTTAACTAATATTGGGTGGCCCCAAGTGACTTTTAGCTAAAATCAACTAACCGGAAGTGGTAGTTAATTGGTTAGGTTTTTCGGTTTTTTGCAAATATTTCAAAAACTATCACATTTATGGAAAATAAACATAAGAGTATAAAAGTTATAAGAATTAAATTTGCAATAAAATTTGTCCTTAAACCTTTTCGAAATTTGTTTGTAACGAAAATTAAAGACTGTCTAAAGATCTATGTGGATCGACGTTTCCCGGTTAAAAACGTCAAAAAAATAATAAAATTTTTACGTTTTTTTTTTTGGCGAAAATTTATTTGCTTCTTTTTCTGATACCCAGGCGCGGCACTCCGTGAAAGCTTAAAGCGGTAAACGTTACTGCGTCCAGACGCTTTTGAAATTCATGTCGTGACGCCGTACCCCAAAAATGGTGCCACCTATCGGAATGCAGAAAACGGCATGACGAACATTTTGTTCATTTGTTTCAATTTTATGGGAGGCTTTCTTAGTTTTTAAGCTATGGGGTGCAGTTTCTGGGGTTCTACCCTAAAATCCCGAAACCGAAAATCCCGAATCCTAAAATCCCGAATACTAATATCTCGAATTCCCAAAATCCCGAATGCCTAAAATCCCGAATGACTTAAATCCCGAATGCCTAAAATCCCGAATGCCTAAAATTCCGAATGCTTAAAATGCCTTATACCCAAAATCCCTAATTATGCTTCTTCCCCCTGTTTTAAGATATCACATTTCTGCTTAATATACACTTTTTTGTAGTTTTACGTTTCTCCGATAATCCTCTCTTATACAAGTTTAAAATTATTAGGAAATTTCCAAAATGAATGACCACTGCTCCTTTTAATGCTTCTTTGCAAACATGTATAATACGAAATAAAAAGTTTGCCCCTAAATTTATAATTAACTAGTCTTAATCTATCGCAGACCAACCTTAATTTAGTAGTACTTTTAGCATAGATTATAGTGACAAAAACAGAAAAACAAAGGAACGTCAGGTTTTTGAGTTATTTGAAAAGGTAACATTTTTTAAAATGGAACATCATGTATATTTTTACATATTTTTAAGGAAAAATGCATTTTTAACAAAAAAAATCTTAATTAACGATATTCCCAATATTAAAAAATTTGATGTAGCCACCACCTGACTTTATCATACAAAATTTTGAAAAAATGATAAGAACAAAATTTGTTTTAAATTTAATTCTAGACACTTTGGACTTTTTTTCATAAACTTGATAGTTTTTCAAATATTTGCAAAAAACCGAAAAGCATTACCAATAAACTACCACTTCCGGTTGGTGGATTTCAGGCAAAAGTAACAGGGCTCTTTTAATTTTTGTTAAATTCCTAAATATAAATATTCGATAAACTATGATTTATTATACTAAAGAAATTGAATATTAGATCATACACTCGAATGTCCTTTGTAGATAATAGATAGGCCAAATTAAAAGGACCTACAACATATTTATTAATACCTTCTAAAAATATATTCCTTTGTATATTTAACACACTTAAATATTATATGATTAAAATACTTGATTTCACCGCAGGAACAATGTGTTATTGTCTTGTAGACCTATTTTATTTAAATATTTACCACATACTCCATGGTTGCTTTTTAATCCAAATAATGTATATAAATTTTTGATCTAATTATATTTTTAAACAAGGAATTTTTGTTGGAATTTGTTGAATACATTTATACCAAAGTCCTTCATTACTGCATTGATAATATTTAGTCCATTCCATATATCCATTTTCCTTAAAAACTCTAATATAGGACACTTTCAAGGTCGATCTACATTTGAATCATTTGTAGCCTCTTTGGCTAATAAATCCGCTTGGTCATTTGTCCCCCCTCCTCCAGAATGACTTTTAATCAACAAAAAAAAATACTTTTACCCAATTGTTTTAGCTGATTTAGAAGTTGCAATGTTTCACATATCAAGTGATTTTCATTGCTTGTATTATTTAGATTTTGAAGTTTAAGATGTACGCTTTTGGAGTCTGAAAATATTATAAATTTAGTGGCTTCTGATTCTAATAATGTTTTTAAAGCAAATAATATAGCTATTGGTTCACATGAAAATATTAATAATACTGATGGTAAGGATATACTCCATTTATTTAATGAAGACTCATTATATATTCCTATTCCAATAACTGAGCCATCAGTGTATATGTATTGGTAATCATGTAAAATTCTCTTATATAAATTTGAAATTCCTGGTTTATTATAGCTGGATGAACATGGTCAAAATTAATATTTAAAATAACATTTACTTTTATCAGTTTTGACTCAAAAGCAATAGTATACAGGGTGGATACCAAAAACCGGCCAACGCCATAACTCAGTTATTTTTTAACCAATTTCAAAGTTCGATATAGAAAATTAAATGGTACTTACTCTTCTACATTCCCAAGTCAAGCAATTTTTTGTAACATTAACCATTTGCGCGGAGGCATGGCGTTTGCCGGGTTTTGGTATCCACCCTGTATGTTGGTAAAATTGAATTAGAATATACTGTTTTAAACTCATTTCTTAGGGGACTTTCTAAAATTGGACAGTTTGACTTTTTTTTTCAATATAAGTTTGTTAGATATTCAATGGCTAATTTAACAAGATCTTGGTAAACCGAAAAACCCTTCGAAAATGATTTTCCTATAAATTTATTACACAAAATATTCTTGCGTGTCTTTAATGATACTTCTACAGCCTCGGATAGTAATACCTCCATTGGAGTTGATCTTAACACTCCTAAACATTTTCTAAGGCATTTATATTGATATCTATCTACTTTCTGTAAGTTTGTTTTACTTGCAGATGCATAATCAATTATTGATCGTATAAAACACTTAATAAAATAATAAGCAAGTTGTTTGATCTGCACCCCGTTTGGTGTTTGTCACCGCTTTTAAAATATTTACTCCTTTTTCTATCCTTCCAATGAGGTACGAAATGTGAGCTTTCCAGGTTAATTTCCTATCCAGTATTAACCCCAAAAATTTTACTTAAGGTTTAATAGAAAAGTTGTGCTTTTCGAGATTTAAAAAATTAATTTTGTTATATTTACTTTTTTAGAAAATACACATGTTGATTAAAGGACAGAAAGATTATTATTATTTATTTACATTTTTATATGATGTTAATATAAATATAAATATAATAATATAAATATAATTAATTATAATTATATATAATTAAATGTTAATTAAATATAATTAATCAAACATGTTTAAAGGGAAAGAATTAAATCTCCTTTATCTGTCAGAAATTTAAATAAATGTTTAAATTAAACATCTTTCTTATTTTATGTAGTCCCAGAGTGTTTGGAAATTTTTATTAATTAAACAGCAATGAAAAATAATTTTTTTTGTGTTATTGTTAGAAGGTATCATTTACAATTCAACGACACACGAAATTTACCTTAGTGGTACAGCGGCAGGAGGAGCCAAGGGTTAGGCATTCGAATCTTTCACATTGATTTCTTTTTTTATTAAAATAACAAAAATTTAGTTCTTTAATTAAAAGTGTTAGTAATATTCTAAAAATAAATTATTAAACATTTGCAAATATATAATTTGCTTTATGATAAATTATAGGAAACCGTAAAAAACCTTTTATTTTCAGCTCTTTTGTATTATTCATTTCCGATCCCTTGATGCATTGTAATATTTAAATGCACATACAAGATATGTACGGTAGACTTCGCGTAAAAAAGAAAATATTTATTTTTAATGTAAAAAAAATGTAGATATAATATAAGTAACTTTATTGATAAATTAAAATCTGCAACTTTATGTTTTGTGTTTTTGGGTACCTTGCCTTTCTAAAATAAAAACTTTGCAATCATGTATTAGAATTAGAGTAGTTGAGTTAGTAAGTTGATGGTTCTGTTAAAAAAGCCAGTGCGCTCTCCCCTCGCTCCATACTTCTACTTCCGTTCACGCTTGGTTCGTTTGGTTGGAAACTGTTGCAACACATCATAACAGGTTGGTACATGCGCAACCGGCAATAGAGTAGCAAGCAAATATGTTCAAGGGGTACGGGAAGCTGCGGGGTACATGTGTAAATGTTTGCCGCGCTTTATTTAAAAATATGGCGGTGTCAAGTGTCAGTTCACTTTCGTTCTTTCCCTTGCCGACACGCGATAAGTTTCATAAGTTATTTTTTTTAGCACCAAAACATTTTTTTTTTTTAAATAATGGATAGGAAAAGAACAAAAGTGGAGATTATGAGAGATTGGCAAATTTATTAAAAAGACATTATTCGTCCATAGTGCAATGGCGAAGAAACCGAAAACTTTTGCTAAAATAATCAATGATAAGTCAAGTGCAACGAGTGCATCGGGTCTTCGATCTAACAATAAGAGTATAGTGACAGCCAATCAAGTTAAATCTGCAGTGAAAAATACAGTAACACAAATAATAAATGAAGATTCTGGAAATGAAGAAGGGTATAAAACGGTGTCGTATAAGAAAAATGGCAAGAAAACTGCACAACGTCGTAATCAAAATAAGTCCATATTTGGAACAAATACTAACTGCAGCATAAAGGCTATTGAAAGAAAGGCATAAATATTTGTATTAAGCATCAACCCTGGAACAAAAATCACAGACATGAAAAACTTCCTCAGAGAAGAATTTCCGGAAGTTGACTGTGAGCTCTTGCCAGCCAGTTTAAAATAATTGTGAATAAAAAAAACTTTGCAAAAACTATGGATCGGACAATTTGGCGGGCCAATGCTTACGTCGCTCCTTTTTTTCAAAAAACGCCGATGAAGAAAAGAGCGACATAAATTGTACAAGTAAACAAACCAATATTTTATATACAAATATACAATCGAACACAAATAAAACTGCTGCACTCAGTAGTTTGGTTATATCTAAAAAAGTCGATATTCTAATGTTAAGCGAGCACTGGATGAACAAAGACAACTACTCAAGTAAACTCGCTGCAACAATTAATTATTTTCTGCCGAAAAAATTCATCCATGGCGGAGTGGGAATTTATATTAATCCTAAAATCAAGGGATATAAAGATGATACAATTGATAACCTTTCGACTTAAAAGATATGCCAAACATCGAGTCTCTACATTGATGAATTAAATATTATAAAAATAGTAATATACCTAACGCCTAAAGCAACAAAGGTCGAGTTTTATCAGTTTTTAAGTAATAAATAATAAAATAAATATACTCATAGCCGGAGATTTTAACGTACATTGGAATCTAAAAATTCCCGAAAAACTGAACTTTTATACCTTTCAAATACATATGGTCTATATCAAGAAATATATAGTCCAACGAGGATGCCTTCCAATTTTATAGTTGATAATGCATTTACAAACATGAATAATATTAACAGCTATGTATATAATTCGAATTTGTCCGATCACGAGTCAATTGTGATGAAACTTCCTACTATGATCGAGACAGAGGATATTTCCATCAGGAAGCGTCAACTTAGCAGGGCTAGCTACAGCAGGCTGAAAAACCAACTTGAAGATGAATCTTGGTCTGATGTGTATGAATGTAACACCGCAAATAAAAAAATTTCCAATTTTATTTTAACATTCCTCAAACACTATAACGACGCAATTCCTGAAAAATTAATTAAAAAAAAAGGAAAAGAAAAACTCTAGAATATCAAAACGAGCACAAGACTTGAAAAACACCTTAAATCTATTATATGATGCTTATAGACAGACCAAAGATCCTGAAATATTATCCATGTATTTAGACTATAAAAAGGGTTTTATT
>JARJDX010082216.1:0-10108 GCA_030264735.1 Gymnusa sp. GC000175
ATGTTCTTAACACAGCCGTTCCTGAGTGAGCATAAACGTTTTGCTAGCACATCACCGCCGTATTTGACCAGTTCTGGAGCAATACACCCGGGTCCAGAAGCTTTGTGATTTTTAAGGTCACTGATTGCTTCCTCCCACTTCATTCCCAGTGATAAACGTGGCACCGTGTACTGAGCTCATTATCAGAACAGCAGTGTCTCGTAGTGCGTCACGCATTCTCTATGTTGGCTCCATCCCTTACTCCAAATTTTGCCTTTTGTTTCATATTTTTCAGGCAGTTCCATACCTCTATTGACCTTACACTGCTAATCAGACTATCGATCTGCTTACACTTGGCTTGCCAGGATAAGTTTTTCTCTTGATAGATTTTGCGTTTTACAGTACTATTAAGTTCTTTATATTTTGTCCATGTTTCATCTGATCGATGTGACAGCCAGTTGTTATATGCTGATTTCTTTTCTTTAATGGCAGTTTCAATAACCTTGTTCCACCACAATTGGTCATGTTTTCTTCTTGATCTGACGGAACCGAAGGCTTCTTGAGCGGCTTGGTGAATGGCCGTGGTTATAATTTTATACTCTGTTTCAATATCATCTTCGAGCGTCAGGTTGTCAAGCTTTCCCGATAGTCTTCTCCGGTATAGATCCCGAATATTGTATTAATGCAGTAGGTTTAGATTATATGCCCCTTCCAATGTTCTCGGAATTGGAGGCTTGTACCTGTTTTGGGTGTTTCTATCATAAAAAGCAGGAGTATCTTTGCCTTTACCATATAGTGATTGGAGCTGTAGTTTGGTCCGCCGTATGCTCTGGTATCCAGTATATTACTTTTAGCGTTTTGTTGCACAATTATGTAATCAATCACTGATATCTGATTTAAGGATGAACGTTTCAATGTGTACTGATGTATGCTTTTGTGTGAAAAATGTGTTGGTGATTTTCAATCGATGTTGATTGCACATGTCGACCAAACGGTCTCCGTTTTGTTGGTTTCCGTTAAGACAATTATGTCGACATTCTGTTGTTTTACCTCAGATGGGTACCTCAGACGTTCCCAATCTCGTAATCCGTTTTCGTAGCCGTTGTCTTGAGCATATGTTATTTTGACGAGTGCCGGAGTGCTAATCCGACGCCTCACCCCCCAACCTGGAGCACCAGTGGTATTTTGTAGTCGGGGTATCCTATCCCCTAGATTGTTGTTTCTAACTAAGAGGCCAGTCTCCCCTATTGATGGCTCGTTTACCTTTCTGACCATTGGACCATATGGTCTCTTCTGCTCATCCAGCCATTGACCGTGTTTCACCTGTACCCTAGACAGGGGCCCTAGCGGGGTGCTATCCGCCGGAGCCAGCGGAACCGTGGTTTTATTACTTAGGTTGACTCCTCCCCTCCTCCTTTCTCATCCTGGCTTGGGACAGGCAATGGCGCAGGATAAAGTAAAAATTAGCACATAGAATCTGAATTTTTTATATGGATGTATGTCACTAGCATTTTTGAAATCCAAAATTATAAATTTGAGCATTTTGCATTGAAAATAATCTAAAATACGTTTAGTGAAATAAGATATTTAACATACTGAAAAATAAGTATTTTCAAAGTGTCAAGATGTCAGTGGAATTTTTGGAATCCAAAATGTTAAATTGAGCGGTTTGCAATGAAAATAATATTTTTCTACTCCCGTTTTTAAAATGTCATATTTTGCGCTAACATACGCTTCACCTGTTTCTTAAATGCGATGCGAGGGACCCTAGCGGCGGCGCTTGACAACAATTCACTGTGTAAAGTTAGATTTTAATTTATATGCACGAGTGATTATGGTCATGATTGCAAATAACGACATCGTATATTATAAATTGCGGTTTTCTACCAGTTAAATTAGATTTAATAAGGAAAAAAGTTTTAAAGGGATAAAACTGATTGACTTAAAGTAATTAAAGAATTAAATTTCAGTAGACTTTCCGAAACTATTTTGCGAAACGCCTGGCGCAAATAGCAATAATTAATGATGAATTGTTATATAGTGTGCGAAGCGTCACTTTAAATACGACTACTAATTAGATACTTTTATTTTGTCATTTCGTCGCAGAAAAAGTGTAATATGTAACGCGCTTTAAAAACTTCTCTAGAGACTCGTATATTAAACACCCATGAATAAAGTGGCATTTATAAAAATTGTTGGTTAATATACTATTAATTTAATTTAATTAATATTTCAATGCATGAAAAAATAAAGTGGAATTGATTTTAGAAAAATTCCATATTGGAAAAAAACCCTAAAGGAAATTTCACCATAATTATTCCACCACCTAACGTAACTGGATCATTGCATCTTGGTCATGCTTTAACAAATTCTATCCAAGATTCCATTGTAAGATGGCACCGAATGAAAGGTAAAACAACTTTATGGAATCCAGGCTGTGATCATGCAGGAATTGCTACACAAGTGGTTGTTGAAAAGAAGTTGTGGAGAGAGGAAAAGAAAACTAGACATGATGTTGGACGTGAAGATTTTATTAAAAAAATATGGAAATGGAAAGAGGAGTAAGATTATTGATATCCAATATTTATGTTTTAGCAATGTAATGAATTCTTTGCAGAAAAGGTGATCGAATTTATTTGCAATTACGTAAATTGGGTAGTTCATTCGATTGGGATAGAGCAGCATTTACAATGGATCCAAAATTATGTAAAGCTGTAACTGAAGCATTTGTACGTTTGCATGATGATGGTAGCATTTATAGATTTAATCGATTGGTCAATTGGTCATGTACACTTAAATCAGCTATTTCCGATATTGAGGTAATTTACACCGCCAGAGTGTTTGTTTCACTGATCTCTATATATTGAAACTGTAGAGCGTATCCCATGTTAAATCCATGTGACTAGATGGGCGCTGCTATATTGGAAAAAGTGAGTGGGGTATTAAAATCAAGTGAAATATAAAATTAAAAAACATCAACAAATTCTCATTGAAAAAAGAAAAATAATAACATAAGTTAATTTCATTTTGATCAATTAAATTTTTTTCGATAGATTTTTTAGTTTTTATTATTGTTATCTTATCTTCATCAATTCAAACCCCAGACAAAACTATGCCGAGAGACTACACTTTTTTCAAAATGGCAGCGCCCATCTAGTCACACGGCGGCCATATTTCATACATTATCCAGTTATAAATAGAGATCATTGGTTTGTTTTGATTTAAATATAAATCGATTTTTAGGTTGATAAAATTGATTTGCCAGGTCGTACATTCTTATCTATTCCTGGTTATGATGAAAAAGTTGAATTTGGTGTATTAGTATCCTTTGCTTATCCAGTGGTCGATTCTGAAGAAAAAATTATTGTTGCAACTACACGTGTTGAAACCATGTTGGGTGACACTGCTGTTGCTGTGCATCCAGAAGATGAAAGATATAAGCATTTACATGGAAAATTTGTAAAACATCCATTTTGTGATAGAAAGATTCCAATTGTAACTGATGAATTTGTTGAACGTGATTTTGGTACTGGGGCTGTTAAAATCACTCCAGCACATGATCCCAATGATTATGAAGTTGGACAGAGACAAAACTTACCTTTTATTACAATTTTCGATGAAAATGGTTTGATAATTGGTGATTATGGAAAATTTACAGTAAGCAATATTTGTGTATTTATTCTGAATAACAACTGTTATTGCAAAGCAATTTTATGTTATCTGAAATTCCCATTTATGTAGCACCCAAAAGCCCACTTTTAAGTAAATCATTCTAACAATCTAAAGGCAAAAAAATCCTCCGAAAGCATTTTAAGATCACAGATAAGATAAACTTTTTCACCAAAAACCACTAAAAATTTAACGTAAATTTTTAGTGGTTTTTGGTGCAATTTTAGTAGTTTTTGGAGGTTTTATCAAATATTTTGTGGAATTGGTGGATATTTAGTGGTTTTAAAAGATTTTCAATACCTTCAATGAGTACAATTATTAGTAGATATTTAAAGGGTTGAGTAAATATACATGTAGTCCACTACATCCAATGAAACCACCAAAATTTCCCTGAAAACCAAAAAAAATTAACCCACTAAATTTTTAAGAAATAACAAAACCACTAAAAATCACTTAAAACTGTAAAATTTTTCAAAATTACTAAAAAAAATCTCCTAAAAACCAAACTAATCCTCTACAGCAGGGATTCTCAAACTTTTCAAATGTTGTACCACTTAAAAACAGCATAGTATAAAATATACCACCTATTTTTTTAAGTAACTAAATATTTTATGTACCACTAAGACTACACAATGTACCACTTGTGGTACATGTACCACAGATTGAGACCTCCGCTCTACAGTCCACAACCACTAAAAAAAATCTAAAAACCACATAGTTTATGGGATTTTTAGGAGATTTTTTAGTAATTTTTAGAAAATCTTGATTAGCCAAATAAAATCACAGGAGATTTTTAACTGTATACCAGAATTTTAGTGGTTTTGTGAGAATTTTTGTTTTTTGGAGGTTTTAAATATCATCTTTAAACCTGCAAGTGGCTCAAGGCAAATACAAAAAGTTGGATGGCCCTGAACCTAATATATCAGACTATAGTGGTTCACTTCTTGAAATCTGAGTTTGTAGTCATTGCATTGTAGTCTTAATTTTTATGTTTTGTAGGGAATGAAACGATTCCATGCTCGTAAAGAAATAACATTAGCTCTAAAGGAACTAGGACTCTACATTGAAACTAAAAATAATCCAATGGTTGTTCCAATTTGTAGCAGAAGTAAAGATGTTGTTGAACCTTTACTTAAACCACAATGGTACATTAAATGTGATGAAATGGCTGCCAAAGCAGTTAATGCTGTTAGGTCTGGTGAACTTAAAATCATTCCTGAAATGCATACAAAAACATGGTATCATTGGATGGAAGGAATTAGGGATTGGTGTATCTCCCGACAATTATGGTGGGGTCACCGTATTCCTGCTTATTATGTTACGATCAAAGGAAAGGATTCACAAATGGTAATTATCTAAAACATTTTGTTCAGGTAATTTTCTTACAGTTCATGGGATAAAGTCTAGAATTTACAACTAGTATTCTCTTAATGTTAATGTTTTTTCTTTATTGTATTTTGAATGTGATAATTTCATTTCAGATGAGAGTCAATCGTTATTCTCATGTATTTTTTGTTTGTGGTTCTCTTTATTGCAACATCATTGATGCTAATGTTTAGTTCTACCGGCACACTATTGCTGTAGGGGCCAAAAGCCATATACATAGTTTTGGTGGTATTCATTTACTACTATCCATTCTTGAATTTTATTTAATATATTTTGCGTATATAAAAATAGGAATCATTGGTTAACGACATTACTCTGCAAACAAAACCCCGATATTTTATCAAATGTATGTCTATGTGTGTCTACTATATATAATGTTTTATAATGTGTATATAGCCTCGCGTCTAAACGGAACAGATGGAACTGCAATTCCTGAATAGAATCAAATCTTTACAGGAGTATATATTTGTTAATTATATATAGGCAGCAGTTAAAAAGTGATAAAGCCCGAATCTCATACAAAATTTGTGTATAAAAATAAAACATTGTGTATGGGTCACAACACCACAACAGCTACTTTGGGGGATATAACGGTCCTATAATTTTTTTTTATATGTAGAGTGCGTTGACACCATTTTACGTGGGGGACTGTTCGAATTATCCACAACACGGTTTTTACCAGGATATTTTTATGGTTGGCACGTTTGAATTTGAATAGTTTCCTGTCATGTCCTTTCAACTTCTGGGAGAGGGACATGTTGTGGTACCAGTCTTGTTGCTCTTAGTTGGACCCCTTCTAATAATACAAGAACCGTGCTCTATTCACCTTTTTGCTTATATAATTTATCCTTCCCATTTCAGACTGTCGTGAATTAATATTCCCAGATTCTTAATGCATATGGTTTGTTGTAGCGATTGTCCATTGATGAAGTACTTATGAAGCGGGTACATTTTAATTCGTTAAGTGGAATCAGCCATTTCCATGTCCAATTAACGATGTTGTCAAAGGACCTGTTGCAGCTCTCAGTGATTCATATTGAGGAATATTTTGATATCATCTGCATACAAGGAGAAGTCGGTTCTCGTGAGGCAGGTTATATCACTCGTATACAGGATGAATAGTATCGGCCCCAAAATAGATCCATCTGGGACACCACTTATATCTGCGCGGACGAACATATCTGCCGACCTTTACTTGAAATGTCTAGAATACCAAAGTGGTGAAGTTTGTGCAACAGGCGTTTGTAGGGCACTTTATCCAAAGTTTTGCAAAGTCCAAGTAAATCGCATCCGTCAGTTGATTATTATCCAGATCTCTGATACAAGTTTGCGTGGTGTAGAAGATATTAGATATGGTAGGTCTTCTGGGGATGAAACCTGTTTAAGTGGGATGCGATCCGTTCGACTTGCAAAATCGAGTAGTCCGTTTCCAATGAGTCTTTCCATAATCTTGCAGACCACAGTAGTTAGGCTGATAGGTCTCTAGCTCGTTAAATTCAAGACTTAAAGATTGGTCTAATCATAGCCATGTTCCAATCTAAGAGATTTTAGGAAAATTGTAAAAAGTGCTGATGCTTCATTCCCGAAATTTTTCAAAAGTATAGTTGGTATCAATATGGGCCTGGTCTGGAATTTGCATTTAACGTTTTAAAAAATCTGGTTTTAACTTCAGTCTGAAAGGTGATTTCCTCTAGGAAGTAAATTGCTGAAACAAAAACCCCAATGGGCCAACCGGTTCACTCTTCTATCTAGTCTGTCCTTGCGGGCGGCGTAGGGAGAAGCCAGTCAGATCTACCATACAGTAGTCTCAGACAACGATTATACTTGGATCATGTGTGAGAACCTCAACCTTAAATTGATCGAATTTTGCCATGAGACTGGCGATGTTTGTGTACATTAGTTTGCCTGAGGAGGTTTCTACTGCTGTCTTAAGGAGTTTCGCGAGCGAGGCTGACGTTGCTCTCCAGGTATAATTTTGGGGAATCCCCTGACATAGTTGATGGTTGTGTTGTTGTCAGTGGCTTGGACTTCAATCAGTTTTCTCCTGAGCTGAGTGAGGGTTTCAAGTTGTAGTGTAGTTTTATCATTTTTGATGGACGGTATGGAGTATTTCGAGCCGAGTGTAATGGGCGCTTCCGAGTTGATCTCATATAACTATCGCAGTAATGTTTTAACTTTCTCACGATCATCTTTCTTTCTGGCATCAGCATTTACGTTTGTACTGTCTGTGATACCGTACAGAATAATAATAAATGTTTTATTTATATTTTAGGATTCCAATAATTCTTGGGTTTCTGGTAGAACACAAGAAGAAGCATTAGAAAAAGCTGCTAAAAAATTTAATGTACCACTTTCTGAAATTACTTTGAAACAAGATGAGGATGTTTTGGATACATGGTTTTCATCAGGCTTGTTCCCATTTTCAATATTTGGTTGGCCGGATAACACTAATGACTTGCAAGTGTTTTATCCCTCATCTCTTCTTGAAACAGGACATGATATTCTCTTCTTTTGGGTGGCTAGAATGGTATTCTTTGGACAAAAACTTTTGGGCAAACTTCCATTTAAGTAATAATTTAACTTTTTTTTATTAAAATCATCAATATATACTAAAACAGTGTATTCTTTTAGGGAAGTCTACATGCATCCTATAATTCGTGATGCCCATGGTAGAAAAATGAGTAAATCGTTGGGAAATGTTGTAGATCCCATGGATGTTATTCATGGAATTAGCTTGGAAAATCTTCACTTGCAATTACTTGAGAGTAATTTAGACCCTAAAGAGATTGATAAAGCTAAAGCAGGTCAAAAGCAAGATTATCCTGAAGGGATACCTGAGTGTGGCACTGATGCCTTACGTTTTGCTTTATGTGCAATGTGTTCTGGAAGAGATATTAATTTGGATATTTTGCGTGTTCAAGGTTATCGCTTCTTCTGCAATAAAATTTGGAATGCAACTAAATTTGCACTTATGTATTTTAATAAAGAATTTAATGCTCCGAGCAATTTTGATCTTAATGGAAAAGAAAGCCTAATGGATAAATGGATGTTAAGCCGTCTTGCTACAGCAGTGATTGATGCTAACAAGGGATTTGAGAATTACGACTTTCCACTTGTTACTACTGCCGTTTACAATGTTTGGTTATATGATTTATGCGATGTCTATTTAGTAAAATACCCATACTTATAAACTTTAAATTATATTTATTGACTTATTTGTAGGAATATCTAAAATCTGTTTTTTCTGGTGGAGATTCCGAGGCTATTCAAGCAGCACAAGCAACATTATACAGAGCATTGGATATTGGTCTTAAATTACTTTCACCCTTCATGCCTTTTATAACAGAAGAACTTTATCAAAGACTGCCAAAGTCCAATATTGATCAAATTCCAAGTATTTGTGTCGCTACATACCCTGACAAAGAAGTTGCAATATGGAAAAACGAAAATATAGAAGAAGAGGTTGATTTTATGCAGAAAATTGCAAAAGCCATAAGATCCGCTAGAAGTGTATACAATATCCCAAACAAAGCCAAAACTGAAGGTAAATATTTTTCTATAAAAATTAAACAAATAATATAATTTCTTTTTTTTTTAGCTTACATAAAATGCAGTGATGCAAATACAGAAAATATTGTTAAAAATCTTTCATCTGCTCTACAAACACTTTCGTTTTGTTCGAATATTTATGTAAATATGAATGCACCGAATGGTTGTACGATTATAACAGTATCCACCAAATGTGAAGTTCATCTTTTACTTAAAGGCCTTATAGATCCTGAAAAAGAAGCAGCAAAAATGCAAAAGAAGTTGGATTTCCTAAATGATACAAAAGCAAAATTATCACAGGCCATGAATGCTGTTGATTATACAAAAAAAGTTCCCTTGGAAATTCAAGAAGCAAATAGTGAGAAGTTATTACAGACTACTATTGAATTAGAAAAACTTGAAGCAGCAATGAATTCCTTAAAACTAATTGATTAAATTTAAATTGCATTTAATTTATTTTACTGTTAATTTAAGAACACGATATTAATTAAATAAATTGTTTTAAACATTAATTGTATTTATTTTATATCTATGCCAACTCCAAAAAGCTACTTTTGAATAATATGTGTGTAGGCATTTGATATAGTATGGTAATGGTATACTGGCTTGGTTATTTGAGGAAAGTAAAGTAGTTTATGGGCAGACATTTTAACTAGTATATAGCATACCCTATCAAACGTCTGCCTTATGTCAACGAATATGGCTGAGAAATTCTTTTTATTCAAGGAATTTGTGTATTTTTCTATCACCTTATTTATGATCTTTGTCTATTTTAATGTGTTTGGCTCTAAAGCAAAGCCAAATTGGTGGGTTGATATTCACTTTCTTGATTGGGCACGCAATTGAGATATCTACTCTCCACAAAGCATACCAGTAGGTGCGTCTCAGGGTAGCATCCTGGGTCCAATGCTTTATATTCTTTACATAGCTGATTTACCCAAAAAATAGTTTTGCTGATGATATCAAAAATACTTCGGATCATCACAAATGCACCTTGTTTTGTCAAACGAAAGACTTAAATACCAACATAGTTTACGAAGGAGCCAAGAAAATGAGTCAAGGCACAAATCCGGATCGAAACAACATATCAACCCACTGGGAGATAAATGAAAAAATACACCGCAGCTCATTATATTTAAAGGGTGCGTCATTGGACTTACTCCAAGCATGCCAACGCATATAGTTCAAACCAATTGCTTAATTGGTCCTAACTAGTGACAGTTTGCAAAGAATATGGAGTAAAATTTTTTTATCAGAGTGTACCCTCACAATTGAAGAATTTGACAAGCTTTTCCAGGCGACTAGACCAGGGGTCGGCAGACTTTTAAGTTAAAAGAGCCAAGTTTTTAAGGAAACAGAGTAACAAAGGGGTCAGGGAGCCACGAACACACACACATACAGGTTTTGAAGGGGAAAATCCGAATCGTAACAAAGGAATGCACTGATAAGCGGGAAACTGAATACAACAGATGTGTGTAGGAAAAAAATATGCGTTGAGTAGAGTGGTATACACAAGTTTGTTCGA
>JARJDX010082217.1:0-26471 GCA_030264735.1 Gymnusa sp. GC000175
GGCGTATCGCTTAGCTTAAATCGCGTATAGTTACCAACTATTTTCTTTATACATAAATAAGTGCTGCCAACTGTTTTATGAAAAAGAATATTGTTAGGGTTGGCAACTTTTTTTCCAATATTTTTTTATTTCTTAATTTTATTTTAACTTCTTTTAATCAACAATTGTGTTACAATTTCACTGAAGTTTTAAACAATAAAGATTGGGGTTACCACCTTATTTAATTTAAAATTTTTTTTGTTGTAAGGTTGAAAAACATCCTAGAGATACCAACTTTTTTTCTTTATACATATATAAATTAGGGTGGGTTACCAACTGTTTTAGAAAAAAAAAATATTAATCTTGCCAACTTAAGAAAAATTTTTTTTTTAATATAGTTAAGTGTGTACTAGTTATTTTTGCTAAAAATATTGTTTATGTATATAATCACTTTAAAGAAGCCTCAAACATGAAATGAAATTTTCGCGATTTCCAACGTATCTGAAAAAAAAAAAAAACACATGTAAAAAGTATTCCGTAATGACTAAATAGAGTATGAAACCATTCCAATGTATAGTATTCACGTCAAAAATGTTTTTTCAAAAATTTTTAAGACAGCCTGTTATTTAGATTTAGCATTGTTAATGTAATATAAATTTTTTTTTAATAAAAATATTTCTTTAAATAAAAATATATTTTTTAAGTTTGAAAAGTAGGTCTTGTTCCCGCATGATAGATTGCATTTTGAAAAATACAATTTTGTGAGTGGCGTCAATATTTTGGACAGTTAATTTTGTTCCACATATAGGAGCAAAAACTTATAAAGGTATAAAATTGCTACTTGAGGAAGGAAGCGAAAGATTACCTACATAAAAGTTTTTTAGACCCAAGTGTATTGAAGTTGCAAGATGAAATAATTGTGTTATTTTATGTATGAGTTTAAAAGTGTAGTGTATGAGAGTAAAAGTGTAGATGATCTCGATAGGAAAGCAATTGATGAACTTTGTACTTCGAACACATGTTGTTAAAATAGTTGAGAAATTGAGATGATAGGATTTGTGCGTGTGACCTATTTATTGATTGGTTTAGTCTGCACGATTTGTTTTTATTAATTTTTATTGAAAAATATGAAATGAACTAGAGATTGCAGTACGGGTTTATATTGGTATTAGTATTGTATAATTTAAGAGGAAACTAATAAATTTCTGTGCACGTCTTAGAAAATAATAGGATTTTTCGCCGCTAGATATTTAAGAAATATTACTGGAAACAGCAAACATTGGAAAATTGTGTAATACAGTGATTTAAATTCTTACTCATGTCTAAGGAATAAATACATGCTGAGGGTAAAGAAGGAGATAGGAAAATTTACAGCTTTGGTAAAGACCGAGGTTTATAAATAGGCTTACCAATCTTTTCTTGAGCGAACCGCGTCGGTTTACGTCTACTTTACTATAAACTTACACACATCGATCACATTTGTATCTCTAGAGAACGGAAAAACAAAGAAAACTTCGTGATTTATAACGAAGGAAATACATTACACACAATTTATATGTCGAGTGGAAAAATTTCGAATAAAATTCAAATGGCGAGAGTTGGGTGCTCAATTTTATTTCATAGATAAGTCAAAATTTAATAAATAATCAAAATGGATGAGCGCGCCACACACCAAGGATTTATGCGAAAAATACAACGCGCTACCCATTTAAACGCACTTCATCATATAGGAAACATTCGCACTCTCGCTAAATATAATTAACTTGCAGCTGCATTAAATATGATACTTAAGACAGTTAATAATACACATAGCACGTTCAGATAAAATCATCGCGAGAGAAGATAACAGATAAATCCGGCTCACAGTCCTTTAACATTAAGTCCCCAAACTAGGAGATTAAAAACTTTGTTTTTCTACAGAATAAATAAAGCAGCAAACTTAATGTCTTCTTCTCCGCCCATTAAGCTGTTTTATGTATGCCGAAAAATTTCGTTCCGTTGCTGCACATATGAATCTCTTCTAACTAAGAGCAATCACGAAATAAACGTTTATGCTCCTCTTATATCAGAGGATGACTTTAATCACATATCGATTTTTTCTAAGAAGTCATTTCAACTTTCTTTTTCTACATTCCATCAATTTGGATCACATAAAATTATTTTTAACAGAAAAAAACTTCTCTTCTATCCTGAAACTACCTCTAATAATAACAACCAACACGCTTTTTAAATCCCCCATCTGGAAAACGTGTTCAAAACTTAAAAAAAATTATCACTCAAAGTTTTCCTTAATCTCTCACAATTTGGACCACCTACGCATTTATAAAAATATCAATTAAATCAATTATTAAAACATATCCAAAACTACCTACCTATTTATCAAAAATAAGGTGCTATAAAAGTAATGTAACAACCACGTCAAACTATTACATTTCTAAAAGTATGATTGCGCTTGTATTTTTTTTTTTTTTAGAAAATTGGCCGGAAATGCTTTTACCAAACCAGCTATCATTCAAGACAGCTTCCTTCCAGTCTGACATCACTGCGTTCAATGCGCTTTCAACATCATCATCATCAATATGAGTATTGTAGTTTTCAGATTGCAATTTTTTTCCGATAATAATATTTTCGTACATGTCGTCTAGACTCTAGACATCGCACATTTGTTTTTTGTTAGTTGTATTGAGTTCGTCCGGTTTGTTAGGCCTTCTCGTCGACTCCAAATGTAAATCGGTGTGGTGCACATACATAAACATATATTTGATACTTTACTTTTAGTGCGATCGTACAAAGAGCGTAATTATTCCAATCCCTATGGATGTCCGAATGGTAATGTTCGTAAATGAATTTTTATTCTTACTTTAAATATATCCAATAAAATAATCTAAATTTATACATGGCAATATTTGCAAACAGCGCCATCTGGAACTTGAGTAATTAATACTAACACAATTTAGGCAATTTCACGCTAGATGTTGCGTCAAACAATTAAAAACAATTATTGAATAACAAATAAATTGTATATCAAATAAATAAATCAATATTATGATTAATTTTATTCAATATGTATTGAATGAAAATATTTACATTGGAATTAGATTGGGGATTTGATTTTCACAGAATGATTGATAAATTATTTTGAATAAGGGTGAATAATAAAAGGGCGTAATTGGAATGAAATGAGTTCGAGTTTTGAAAGTAATTTGCGTTGAATATTCAGCTTATTCGTTTATGGGTTAAAAGTTAGTCCTATTTCACTGTCTCACGTCAAAGAGGCTAGAAAATGAAATGTAATGAGAGAAGAGAATAGGCTAAAACTTATCTAAAAGCTCGGCATCTGATAGAGGAGCTTCTTTTCAAGAATACATAAGGAAGAGAAAGATAGCTCTTCTAAAATGGATGGAAGAGATAAAAGGGGTAATAACACCGCAAAATACAAGACTTAATTAAGGGACTTACGCGCTTCACTTGTCGCCAAGGGTGACCAACTAGTATTTCACTTTGCTTTACTTAAGGTGCTAGTCCTCACAAATACCTCCATTATTTCTAATTAACCGCATTTGCTTCACATACTGAACCCCTCTAACGCGTTATACTCAAATAAATTTTCCTCTTTCACGATCGATTCTTTGAGGAAAGTGTGCAAATTGGTTTGAACATTGGTTTCAAGAATAGCGCAAACGTGTGCGCCCTTTCGGAGAAAAATCTTTTGTTAGCTTTAATAAACAATTGTTGCTGTTCACCCTAGTGACAATTTGATGTAGTGTTTCCTTTTTGTTTGTTCGTCTGTTTGTTTATGTCTCTCCACGATGGAAATGTATGCGCATCTTATTTCTTTAATACCCCTTTTCATTTAGATATTAAGAATATAAAATCGTAAATAGCATTTATTAAAAAGAAAAATAAATAAAGTTTTATCTTAAGAATTCGCAAGTAAAAAAAACTAAATGAAAAGATAGCTATTTATGCATTGGAAGCTAGTGCTTAATGATATCATCATATGTTGTTAACACCACTGCTGGTGTTAAGCCTTTTCTCTGCCTGTAATGCTGGCAACTTACATTACAGGTGAACCTACAGTTTGACAAACTAAATGACATACTAAAATTTTTTTTTTCCAAAATTTAATAGATATTTTTTAACTTTCCATCGTGTCGATTTTATTTCAGTTTTCACCCAATATAGAAAATTTGTTATTCAACAACACAACGAAATATAAATATTTTCCAATGTTTTATTCAAGTCCTAAAAATGCTTGCTTGAAATATTTTTATTTTCGATCATTTTCATTCAAGAAATAGAAATATAGACTGCTTCAAAACATCATGCAAGGAAAAATAGCGAGCAAACGCAATCCAGGCAGGAGCTGAAGAATTTACGAGATTGGTATGAAGTAAATACAAGCACACTATTTAAAATCGCTGTCAATAATATACAGGACTATGATGGTAACATACGTCCTGAAATTCTTTAACACATTCGTGTGCCACACGAAGAAGAAGAAGAACATAATGAAAAATAAAAATTTTCAAAGTTCAATTTAATTACCAAACATGCTTGTTTGAAGAATTTTCAAATTTTGGTCATTTTAATCCAACCTTAAATTTAGTTGATATTTTTTGAATTTTCACTTTAATAAAAAAAACCCTGTATTATGTAGTATCTAGTTAATTTAATGTTTAGAAGTGTAGAATTGGAAAAAAATGACTAGTCATGACACACGCCAATTATTTGCAAAATTGCAGTTTAAATAATAATTATGCAAATAATAATTAATGTAAAAGTTATTTTTCCCGCTCTTATAATAAAAAATAAAATTATTTAATATGTAATGAGCAACATTTTATTTGCAACAATTTCCAATTATTGCTTTGAGAATGAGCAGCAATCAATTTTAAATTATAATTAATTAATAATATCAAAGCTTTGAAATTTAAACAATTCATATAAGTATGATATGTATATGCGATGCAAGGTTAATAACCGATGAAATTATAATTAATATTGCAATAATTCATTATGATGCAGACAACGCAGGGCAACGAGGGGGCGCTTGCGTTATATTTATCAATATTAATAACATTTATAATGCTCCACGATTAACACATTAAGATTGATTTATGTCCCATTCATGATTGGTAATTTTTACGGTGAAATTAAATTTCGTTGACCGAAATGGATTTGAACAAAGCAATTACTTAAACTGTCCAAGTTGAAATTGCAAGGTATTCCTAACTGGCATTACAACCGCATGAAGAAGAATAAAAATGTTTGTATTCTAGACAGTTTAACGTTAACGTAAGAAAAATCTAAAGGTAAATAACGAACCTGACAAGTACATGCTGCCAGTACTGCAAATCCAAAATATTGTACATACCTGAAAAAAGAAAATAAAAATAAATTACAAATGAAATTAATTAAGTTAAATGTAAGTGCGCGCATAATTGCGGTTTTGAAAAATGTGCACAAATGCAATTGCCATTTCCTATTATCACATTAAGTAATTATATTTTACAATAAATGGCGCGCAACGAGATCTGTTTTATTTTAAAATGTAATTACTTTTTGTAATGAATGTGCGCACCCTCATAAATTTCATAACAACAAAAAAGCATAAATCTATAACAAAATTATACATTTATAGATGACATTGTCTACTAATTTATGTTCTGCACTTATTAATGGAAGTCGTTTTAAATTAATTTTGGTTCAACTTCCACCATTGCTCGTACAACATTTTTAATTAGTTTTTACTACATTTTCCATAATTGTTCATATTGAACTGGCAGGAAAATAACACGATTAATTAATTTCTTGTTGTATACTTTTTATACATTTACAATATGGCGATATATCAATTTTATATACGAGTTTTCAACACAATTTTATTAATTAAAAATGAAAATTCTTGTTTTAATTATAAATTTTCTGCATTGAAGTAAAATGTATAAAAAATAATAAGTTAGTGTCGCAGCTTTTTTTGGTTTTAAATTTTAAAAGTTTACAATATTTTAAAGAATATTTTTTGTTTTGTCGATTTCAAATCGGACTTCAAAATTTCTAACTTAACAAACAGTGTGAAGGATAAAATTCTTCTTTTAAATCCCGAAATTTATCAAGTCAATTGTCTTAATTGCAATTTGAAATATTTTGGCGAAACCAAATTACGACTCGCACAATTGAGCATCAAAAAATTGACGGCTCTGCTCTGGCGGAACATTCCTTGGAGACAAATCATTAAATTTATTTCACTAATGTGAAGTCATAATGAGTAATCCCTTATAATAAAAAGCGTAAAATTTGCGAAGCGATTTGGATTTATAATAATCCCCTTAATTTAAATCGTGGGAATGGTTTTGAAATTTCCAATACATGAAAATATTTGTTTTCATTAATAAAGTCCCACCTTCACTAATAATTTTTTAACCTATATAGGTATACACACTCGCACAAGGTCCAGTCATCGGGCTTTTCCGCCCTGAGAATGCTCCCTGCAATGACGAGCGAAACTTTGGCAACAACCAATAAAAATACGCGACTTAAACCCGAAAGTAGGAAAATTTACATCGACTCAAGTCGCGAAAGCTTAAATTCAAGATCATTGTCTCTATTTCTCCATTATCTTTAAACATTACCAATCACTTTATTCTCTTACGATCGTTCATTTATAATTAGAGAACATTCCATTGTTAATTATTTTAAATCCTTTTTAAATCGCTCGCTATTTATCTTGGTCATTTTAATTAAAGTTATTTTAATTATCGATCTTTTTTTTTACATTTTATAGTATAGCACTGTTAATATATATTTTTTTTCTTAAGCTGGTCTTCAACTGCCATCAGCCTTGCAGCAGATCATTTTATTATCGTGGAAGTTAATAAATTTTCTGACAGCAATAAGTTTTTATTTTAATATGTTTTATAGACTTTTTTTTGTAAAGAAAATATTCTATTTAAAGGAAATATTTTATTAGAAGGAAATAATCTATTGGAAGGAAATATTCTATTGGAAGAAAGCATTCTGTTAAAAGGAAATATTTTGTTAAAAGCAAAAA
Source organism: Gymnusa sp. GC000175 (assembly GCA_030264735.1). Lineage (NCBI taxonomy): Eukaryota > Metazoa > Arthropoda > Insecta > Coleoptera > Staphylinidae > Gymnusa > Gymnusa sp. GC000175. Next base: position 7,034 of record JARJDX010082217.1, read on the forward strand.
TAAAAAAGTTAATTTGAATCAGTAATGCGGATATTAAATACTAAGCGTAAAAGACTTCTCGATATTTGTGTTGATTCATGTAGATGTTCTTATTTTTAAAGAAGAAAATATTTTGTCGCTGATGCTGAAACATAAACTGAAATATTCCAAATTTCTTTACGAGAAAAAGTTTTTACTAGAGAATTTCCCGTGGGACAAATTGCCTATATTGATAAAACTCTTTAAAGTATTTTCCTTCCATCGCGCTATAAATTCATTTATCCATTCTAAAGCAGCACTGCATCTCCAATAATTATTCCAAACTTTTGTTACGATAGTAAGTCATGCACATTCTACGTTCTTAGTAATTAACGTCATTTTCTAAGAGCTAACAAAAAACATGTGTTATATAATAACATAAATGTTTACTCGTGCAGCGTATAATTTCGCAATTGTGATTTAATTATTTATTGATTTTAAACGTAGTTTTTACATAAACCGGACTTATTGAAAGCACTTCCGTTTTATATCTTGTTGAAATATAAATCTCCAGATGTTTTTGACAGTATAATCACAAATAATATGCCATGGGCACAACTTAAAACCAAAAAATAAAATATTCCTTCTTACTTTGTGCATAAAAGAGAACATAAAACGTTGGTGTAGTAAAATACTCGGTCAGTTCAAAGGTGGCTAACAGATATAGGGGTAATTTGAAAGGAATTTTACAGGTAATAAGTAGCAGGTAGAAGGAATGTTTAACTCTGTGGTAGTGCTTAGTAATGTAAAAACTGAATTTGTAAAAAAAATTATTTTTATGCACATATTAGAAAAAAAAAGGCAAATTTCAAAATTATTCCTAAAAATATAAGTTATCTCTTAAAATTTAAGAGGTATGTTATAAAATTTTTAAATTATCTCTGAAAATATTAACGTTACCTTGAAAATGTTATTTTATGCCTTTAATTTTTTAAATTATTTAAGTTGCCTTTTAACCAATAACTCATCATTAGTGCAGTGCATCCTTTACCATTGTGCTAAAGGATCTTTAGCACAGAGGCGGCACTGATCGAAGGGGGCCGCTTCAATAAGAAACGTTGTCCGCATACATTTTACTATTAACATTGTTGCAATAAATGAATTTACGTATTTAACCAAAATTGTAACTCGATTAGTTATTTTGTAAAACCAAAACACCTAAATGCATTTCTTTTACTTGACGTATCGTAAATTTTGACCTCGCGGACCAAATTTGGATTTACTTTTTTAAATTTACCCATAAATAAATTTTTTATAAACCAATGTTACTTGATTTTCTTTAAATTATATTAACCAGTTTATTAAAGAAATGAAACCTTAGAAAGCGTTGCCAAGTCTCGAGAAGCCCGCTGATTAAAAAACACCTTAACCAATGTACCAAACTCATTAAAATAACGTTTTACAAATATAAAAATGATTAAGGTATACAAAACTTTCGTCATAACCTGGATCAGGGTTTCTCAAACTGTGGTACATGCACCTCTAAAGGTACATTAGTCTAGTCTAGTGGTCGGCAACCCATGACCCGTAAGTCACTAAGTATTCCTCGACAGTTTTTTAGTTGATCCATTTACTTAAATGCTTTTCTCGAAATCTACATTTTTTTACATAAATTGGCATTTTTAAATGAACTAGGCAATTTTTTTGAAACGTCGTTGACCCTCGGACGCATAAGAAATATTTGAAATTGTAGAAAATGACCCGCGGTCAAAAAAGGTTGCCATAGGTGGTACATTTTATATTTTGTTGTTTTCCAGTGGTACAACATTTAAAAAGTTTGAGAACCCCTGAAGAAAGGCCCTGTGGAGGGCGACCAAGAAGCCTAAATGACCTCAAACAGCATCCTCCTTTACGTAAGCACGATAGCACCTGGGCAAGAAATGATATCCAAAAAGCGGCTACATTGACTAAACATTTATCCTCGATTTTCATTCCGAATTCAAGCAAGGTATTACCTGACAACAAGGAAGAAACGACTCTCCCTCCATACGAAAATTAAAAAAAATATTTGAAAAAAAAAGTTAACAAAGCCATAAAAATAACTGACCCCTGAATCAACTATGATTTGATAATAGGCCACATTCTAAGAAAATTACCACAAGTTGGAATAAGATATTTAACCCAACTCTACAATGCGCAATATTGTGGAGAATTTATTTCCCACCTAAATGGAAAACCGCAGAAATCACAATGGTGAATAATCCAGGAAAAAAGGAATGGAAATATCAAAGTTCATAAGTAATATGGTTTTATCATTAACTAAAGAAGGAGTTCTAAAAAAATAAAAAAGCCTAATCACAACAGGGAGTCAAAGATTGGTAAAGTTTACTTAGGTCGATATAATACACCTTCAGAAAAAAACTAGCCAAGGCCCACTGAGTGTACTAGATCATAATGTGGGATTGGAACGCCAAAATTGAAATTTGTAAAGGAGGTTGTAGGTAGAAAAACCTAATTGAGAATTCGGAATAGGAAAGCGCAACGAAAGAGGAGAGAAACTGATTCAATTTGATTAAGAAAAAGAAATAGTTGTAGCGAATACATTAAATAATGTACCACCTAGAAGACTATATATTTGGATAACACCAAGAAACGCAAAAAAACAAAGTAGCGAGGAATCAAATCGACTAAAAATATATAAATAAAAGCCGGCTAAGGAAACAGTGGCATGAGAGCATACAAGTAGAGCGATGCAGAAGGTGAATATATGAAGAAGATTATGCAAATAGGGACCGATAGCCTTTGAATTGCGCCACATAATATCTAATATCTATAAAATGATAAATAAAACCGCAACGCAAAAAAAAACGTAAACCAAGTAAATTATGAGAATGAAAATTATATAAAATTTAATAGAAATGGAGCTGGTAAATAGTAATGTAAGAAGAATGGCAAAGATCAGTAAGAAATGTTACGTTAGGCCTGACAAGATAGGGCCGCCGAACGAATCCCACGCCGTTCGTTCGGTCGGTGAAGCAGTTATACCTACAAGTCTCTGGTATCTTTGTTATCCTGCACCCTTAACAACCTGGCTCTTCTTACTTAAAAGTCTGCCGATCCTTGCGTTAGGCTAATCCACAGCCAATTATTTAAATTTTAATATAATTTGTCTTTATTTTTTATATCTTAACACCATCGGAAGATTAAGTTTTTATTCATAATTTTAAAATAATTTCATAACAATTTTTTTAGTAATATTAACGATTTTGTTATCTTTACTACACCCTGTAGTAAATTTATCGTTTTAGTCTTGCATTCGTTGCAGAGCCAAAAGCAATTTATCACTATCTAGCGAGGGAGTTTTCTTTATATTTATCTTTGGAAAGTTTAATATTCATTTCATATAGATTTGTAGATATTTATTGTTTGGTTCTTCTTTATATTGTTCCATAAAATGATTTTTTTTTGTTTTTGGTGCGTTGGGTTATGGATCGGTTAAAATGAAACTATTTTGAGCACATGTTATTTATTGGAACATGCAAAGTGAATTACTAAGTAGTTGGTATACGAATGAAGCTCGTTAACCGTAAGCAAAGTTTTGCTCTGGACCAAATCCCAAATGAGAGCCTGCATTGACCGCTTGGCCGCTTCCAAATCCCAATAATAATTGGATTATATGTAATTGAAACGTGGCACATTATGTAACCACTTTCTATTTAACTGTATATACATATAATAGCTCTAAAACATCATTAATTACGTACTTCAACTTCCACGCAAATTTCTATGACAAGTTCTTTCCATACAATTATTTACATTTTAACATTGAACTATGCTGCATTTCAACGCCATGCACATGCACATTATAAATTAAATTCAATTTCAACTTTACCTTTCTCACAACAAAACATTCATTTTAACTTATAAAATATAAACGTAGCAAAGCAGAAATTTCATTTTCTTTGCAGAAACATATTTTATAAAAAATTATTAATATTATACCATAATTCATATAAATGTTTAAAATATATTATTTAATTAGTTTTATTAAGGATGCAAACGAAATGGTTATTTATAACAGCGCCACAAAAAGACAGGGACGAAGGCTCCGGGAGCCAGATGCGGGGGGGGGCGCCTCTAATTAATAATTTTAATATTGTTAAAACATACGACACATTTTTATCTTCATATCGTATTAGTAGTATTCAATCACAATCACCAATTGCACAAAGTAGTCAAACTACATCTGGTTCCTTAATGTTTGTTGACGAAAGCAAATTATTCTAGGTTCGCTGTTGGCTATCAGTTGCTGGAATATTATAAATTTTTTTTTTTAATAATGTAACTAAATTGCTTGTTTTCAAATAAAAATCTTTAAAAATTGTTTTTTTTAGGCGCCAATTAAAACCTTTGCTGCGGGCGCAAAATTTTCTCATTGCGGCCCTGATTTATGGAAATAAAATTGATTTCGTAATTTATATTTAGCGTATGTTCTTTAACCTAGAATAAGTTCGTTAATCTGTAGTACATATAGTAAGGATCACCTACTCTAATCCAATTCTGTCATTATATTGAGCAATTTTATTCGCACGTGTTTAAATTGTACCCGCAGAAAATTTTAAAAGTTCTCAACAAGTCAAAGCCTATAAAGTTTTTTCTTTAGCCCGCAGCGCAGCAGAAGAATATGTTAAATGGCCCAAATTTTCCCATACAACAAATTACACAACAACAAAATGATATCCAGCAGCAGCAATCTTTATTGATTATCTCTAACACTTCCAAAGCCTGCTACAAACACACCGATAATAATTTAAACAATAATAATAAACCACGCAAAAAAATGTTTTTCTTTACATACTTCTCCTACATGCATAATTCGATTTAATCTTTTTCTTTGCCAATAAACTTGCGAGTTTCCCAATTTCATTCGTACAAATATAATCAAGTGAAGCGCGCAGCGTTCCAAGATTTTATTGTGTCTAGCGTTATTGCAGATTCCCACATCACGTATACAGATAAAGAAAAAAAATATACCGAAAACGCCTTGTTGCTTAAGCTACTAAAATATTTTTTTGTAAATAACTTTAAGTACAGATTAAAACAATCTACTGCATTCGCTATGCACTGTTATGGAGCATCGGTGACTTGCAGGTTTACTTTACTTTCGTTGTATGTTTCTCCCTTGAAATTTTATAATTACATGTGATCGTGTGCAGTACGAAAAGTAATTTTTATGTTGTAAGTGACCCATATTACGTATACATATGAAGGAGATTTTAAGGAAAGGGGTAATTTAGAAGTAAATTTTTTTAAATAGACTAAATATAAATATTGAAGTTTTATAATCATATATGATCGTGTGTTGTAGTATAGTAGAAACAAAACCATTAAAAACTTTTGAAGAATGAGTTCACCGATAGAGAGTGCTGGAGGCAAACATAAAACAGAAGAAGATCCACTAGCGTAAAGCAAAAGGAAGTGAAACGCGCTACAAAGATAATCTTACACCTCATGCTCAGCAAGATTGTTAGTGAATTTATTTCCATCAAGTTGCAGAAACGTACTGTCATTATGCCATTATAGTCAGGTAAAAATTAATGAAATATGGTTATACATCGGTCAAGAGTGACGAACTTTCACATATTGTTTTGTGCAATGTGAAAGGTAATTCATATGTTACAGAAAGTCAATAATTAGCACAAAGAGATATAAAGCAAGCTTAAAAGATAATCTTACAAGAAGAAGAACCGCCAAAGAAGAAATATTTTTTTAAAATAAAAACAAATTGTGATAAAACTATGTTGATATTTCAAATAATTAATTACTAAAGACCATGTTAACATTATCGTAAAACATATGAATGCCAGTTATGTCAGTCCAACAGAGTAAATTCCCGCAGAAATATTAATCAATCATAACCATAAACTCTTTCTGTTTATTGTTTGAGTGACATAATACTCACACTAACAAAATTTATAATAAATTGACAATAACTGACGTTTATTTGTATTAGGTTAATATTAATATTATTTATAATCCTATATATGTTTCATCAACATCGACATACTTAGAACAAGTCTCTTGAAAGATTTAATTCATGATAGTATTTGTGGTTTTTGTTAGGAAGTTGAATATTTTTTTAATTAATTGATTAATATTTACGATAATTTTACATAATTTAGACATATCTAAAGTAGGGAAAGTTAAATTTTTGTAACAATGTATCATTACCAAAATGGATAATTTTATAGGGGTAGGAAGAAGCAGGAAACCTTTTGAATAAATAAGAATCATTGTGCAAGAAAATGTAAAAGCCTTGACGAAGGTTTGTTTGAAATAATTATTAAGGTAAATATTGGGGGAGGTAAAAAAATAATGCACAAAGAACACAACGCGCTTTCGTTTTTAAATAATTGATGGATAAAAAGCAAGGCATGTTAAGAAGTAGAGATGCCATTTGCAATATTCTGCGGACAAAAATCCACTAAGTAAGTAACAACACAATGGCAATAATGGATTTGTCTCCCTGTTAGAATTTTTTTGTTTGCGAGGGTGTATTTATTGCAATGTCAGTTTGTAAAGTCTGTCTGTATAGATGTGTGCTTTGGTATTTTAGCGAGCGTTATTGTTAAGGGTCGTGGTCTTTTGTGCCGTCCCTGTCATTGTCGAGGTTTCTTTTATATTTGCAGTTGCCTGTTACTTTCGAAGAATTTGTACAGATACAAAACAAAATCAATTTGCAGTAAACGCATTCGTACAAATCAATACACAACACAAAAAAATAGTTTTCATTGCCATCAAACTAATTTAGTAATTTAATTAATTAAATGTAAGATCGAAATCGTTGAAAAAGTTTTATTGAAATTCGAATTGTGTAAATTGTAAAAGCATGAAGCTCGCAAATTCTTGTAATTGTTAATTGATTTAGGAGCTATTATTCATTCAAGACCTTTGTAATTTTTTACTAAATCAATTATTAAAATTTTTTAAACATAATAATAGTAATTGGGATTTAATTAACTGCCAATAAATTCTACTAAACTATTAATTAAATTGCCTACTCGCTTAAGTACAAAATATCACTTATTTTGATTAATTAATACAACTTTGATAATTTTTAAATCAGTAATTAAGATAACCTAATATAGTTATTAATGATTCCATTTATGTATAAGTACAACAATAAATAAAAAAAACTGGTGAATGACCTCATATGTCAGTACTATTCAACCTCTTTGTATTTGCGATCTACTATTTTATATCTAACGTCATCGCGATTTATCAATATGTATACAATCTATATAAACAGATCGATTCAGACCACCCTTTTAAAAATGTAATGAGCTTAAGACGTACCGCCCGTTGATGCTTAATTTTACATGTCCTATGTTTCAGTTTGGTCTCGCCAAAATATTTAATATTGCAATTAAGACAATTGACTTGATAAATTCCCGGATTTGAAAGGAGAATTTTTATCCTTCACACTGTTTAAGTCCGATTTGAAAATGGTCACTGTATTTGTGTAAAATTCCTCCGATTTTGTCTGTGCAGTTTTCTACATATGGCAAAAACGCCAAAGAAACAGGGGGGTTCGTTTTTTCTCGCGGATTTTGATTTTTACTGATGACTTTTATAGATGAGACGATTAATATCCTTTAAATTGAAATTGTTGTTGAGAAGCGTATTTCTAACGTGAGTCAGTTCAAAGACAACGATTCATTTTAAAGGACTGAATGGGCTCTATGTACTAGAGAGGTTTTGAAATTTTCAAAACCTAAAAATATTTGTTTTTATCATTAAATTCCCACTAAAACTTTTTTCATCCTATATAGGCATACACAGGTCTCCAGTTATCGGACTTTTGCGTGTTTTTATCCGTAGAATCTGAATTTACAATAAAATATGGAGTCAGGGGTAAAAATTTTATAAGGAACGGATGTCTGCCTCCGAACTATTAAAATTTGTATTTGGGGGCGTTCAAGTATTACGTAAGTATAATTATGTTGATTTCAAACCCACTTTTAAAAAAAAAAATTGTAGACTCCCTCTCCTGTCATGATAAGACGTAATAATTTTTTATTTCTTAAAGCTTAATAAAACGATGTTTCATGCAAGCTAGAAGAACAAACCATACGGGTTGGTTACCGCATCTCGGGTGAGTTTCCAGGGTTCACCGTGCGTGCAGGTAAGAGTCGCAATTGGCCAAGAGAAATTATGCGACAATTTGTTTTTGTGCGATTCTCATTTATTGACTTTTTAATTATTTTTGGGTCGAAGAAATATACCAAAGCTTCATCTTCAAGACGAGCACAGCTTGCTTCCTTCTTGCTTTTGGGGATCAAGTTTGCTGTTAATTTTTTCATGTACAAATCGAAGTAAAGTATATTCGTTTAAGCCCAATTCGATGATCTGATAATATATCATGAACTGCATCGATCCTTTTGGGATTCGACCAAGACATCTGCCATCCAGGCCAGGTCTCTTCTCATGTTCAGTACGTATGCATCAAGCATAACTTCGTAAATTTGTTCAATACTTAACCCCTTTAAATACAGATACTTAATGATACTACATTTTCGATTTGCACATTCGTGCCTGACATGTTTTTTCTTAAATTTTATTGCACAACTTTTCCTAAACTTTTTCACATGAAGGTTCACAATGGTAACGCTTCTAATAAGTTGTTGTTCGTTGCTATGGTAACGCAATTTTCTTTTGCATAGAAAAACTCACTATATAGCAATAAATAAATGGATAAAGTTGGGTGTGTGATAATTTTATATTTCGTTTGAGCTCCATATTTTAAAAAATGGAAGTTTAAATAAAAAAGAATAGTTAAATTAATTAAATAGCCCCTCAGGATACGCCAAAGGCTAAAGTACAGTACATGTAATAAATTTTCACAAAATAAAAAGTGTAGTAAAACGCAAACAACTCTAAAATATCAAATGGATAGATTGGTCATGGTATCGTTGTATGTGGTAAAAATAATAATAGATATTTGCTTAGGATCAATCGATTGGTAGATCGCGACCGACTGGTTCAACACTCCTGTCATATACAAAACTCAAAATGCTTATAATTGTTTTAAATATTTTTTTTTGATTATTTTGTTTATTTATTATTAATTTATTATATTACTTGTACTTTTATTACCAATAGGCGACACGTAGTACTTATTAAGACTATCGGTAATAGTCTATCACGTATTTATGTGGTCATACAAATCAGTGAAAGTTCAACACTGTTAACAACTTTTATTTAATTATGCAAAAAAATATAAACGAACATATGTGCATTTTAATAATAAATCATTAAAGTTGCATCATGCAATTATGCATAAAAGATCAAAATGTTACTTACATTTTTTAATAGTCTTTAATTATTACATTTCATAAAACTTTAAAAAATGTATTAAATGTGACAATTGATTCAACTCGATTATCTTATTTGTTTGTACTGAATACGCATAAATTACTTTATGAAATTAAAAATAGAACAATACTGACACAAATACATTTTTATTAAACCCATGAGAAGTTATATCAAGCAAGTATGCTCTAACAACATAAATAACATGGAGGGAGATTAGAATAATTAAACTATTATTTAATTACTCATTTATAAATGTGTTATACTTTTTATGTACTGGTCATACAATCTATTTTATGAGCTGTTCACCGGTGGCTTTTAACAGTAGTCGCTGCCACTCGGTTATAGATTTATTTACTTGGAAGGACATTATGATACGAGATCTTTATACCGTTTGAAAAATAAGTTTCCAGCATATACATACAGGGTGTGGCAAAAGTTTGGAAACGGTCAAATATCTCGGGAACTACACAACTTATCGCAAAAAGAAAAAATACGTCCAAAATGATTTTTCAAAATCTATTTAACCATACTAAACAATACCATACCCACCCCCTCCCCGAAGGGGTGGGGTGGGTGTTAACTTTAAAATCTTAAATAAAAACCTACTTTTTTTATTGCGGATTCAGATTCAAAGCAAAAAAAAAGTAGGTTTCCTCGAAACATTTTTTTTAATTGTATACTATATATTATACCATTAAACTTTTGGATAATTTTTTTATATTTTTAAAGAAGAAAACTTGCATTAAATCAATTCTGGCAAAAAAAAACAAATATATAGTAACATATGATCGTGTGCAGTGCGAAAAGTAATTTATATATTGCAAGCGATCCAAATGCGTAAATATTGAGATAATTGCTTATATTTGGTATCGCTCGGAAAAATATAATGTCATTAGGGCCTTTCAGAAAATATTAACCTTAGGGGGGCGTAAAATGTTGAAGTCTATAATTATAAAAAAATCGTCTAATGCTTGACCACCCTTTAAATAAGTTTCAGGGCCCTTTAAAAGTCCGTGACCACACTTTGGGAAACCCTGTGTATGGATAAATAGGTATTTATTAAATTAATTAAATATCGATTAACCGAATAACATTAAATTACTAAAATAATAAAGCAAAAATTAATTTATTCGCTGAGAATTTAAACCTTTAATACGTAGATAAATTTTGCAAATTGTAACTTTAAGGTTGTCTTTTTAATTTCAAGGTTTTAATTTTTTTTTTTAAAGTTGCGTAGGTTTTAATTATACATTTGAATTATTTTTAAACGTTTTAGTGTATGGGTGAAATTTTAGGAATTCCGCACATGGGGATAAGGCATTGTTTTTTTGGCTTTTGGATAACAATGGGGTATAAATGGAATTTCATAAAAAAAAATAAAACAATTGCACATATGAACATGTTGTCATTCCTTTAGACGTTAAAAAATGCGTCATGACGTCATACCGTCTGGGTCCCTTACGTGAATTATTTATCATAAATTTATTTGCGCTCTTTGTGTTGGTAATTTCGCTCAGGATATTGTTACAAGTGAAAAATTAATATTCATATTGTGCTTAGATGAATTAAATTTTTTTCCAATTTTTTTTAATCGGATTATACAACGCTGATGATGAGTTCGTGACCGTTTGATTGTGTGACTGTAACGGTAAAGTTCGTGTTAATAAAAAGTGAACTTGTTTAAGTGTTAAGAGAGACAAGCCAAATATAGTTAGTATAGTTAGCACCACAAATTATATTGTTTGTGAGGTTTTACGCTGATATTATAAGCAAACATTGAGCAGCATCTTTGTTATCTAATTGCGTTAAACTAATAAGTAGTTCAGTAATCCAGTTAATGCTTTAGAAGTAAACGAAATTAGCTTCATAATATAAACTGCTTCCCTTTTGGCTTTTGGATTTATGCATCGACTATTGGTTTTAGTTAGCATATGCTAATTCTGCACAATTAACTGTGCAAACCATTAGTTCAGTTACTAATATAATATAATAATAAAAACGGAGGTGTGCTCACCACACGACTTTCATTTACGAATTTGAGATATATTCGTTACATTTGGCAAAAGCACCACTCTATTTCAATAATTATCAGCTAATTAGATTGGCAGTATATCTCTGCAGCTTCATTTTGTTAAAAGATATGTTGGCAATAATTCCACTAGTAATATACGTCACTTTTGACCGACACATAACCAAATTTCTTTAATTATCAGGTAATTATAATGACAGTAGGTCTCTGCACTCGTGGAAATAATTTCACTAACAATGTTGCTTAGCATAATAACGATGAGTTCTTAAAATTTTAAATTTTTAAACAATGTTATTCTATTGCAGACTAATTCGTTTAATATTCATATATGTGGTAATTTTAAATTTAAGAGTTCCGCCGAGAAGAATTGTAAAAATAAATAATAACAGCCCCGTTCTGAGCCGTTTAAAAACTTCAATGGATTTGTTTGTTTTCACTATGCATAAAGTAACCACATGTGGTCCCAATTTTTATTTCACAAAGGCGAAGCCGATATTCTACGTTGCCAACCCCAAATACATATCCGTATTTTTACAGATTTATTTCTTTGCAAAAAATAATAAATTTTATTAAAACAGAAACCTTATTTGCTTCCATATTGACATACAAATTAAATTTAAATCTTTACTTAAAAAAAAATGTATGTAACATTTAAATGAAAAAAAAAAACGTTTTTTAAATACAAAAATGGATATATGTACATATACCGTTCATGAATTATAAAATAAATTGTGACAATAATATGGCAAAAATTGGTTTGTTCTTTATGATTTATTACAATGTGCAGTGCGAAAAGTAATTCATATAATGCAAGCAACTTCCTAAGATGGCCCAAATACAATTTCCAAGTTAACGCGATAAGGGAGGTAGCTTGATGTTATGATCCTATGTACAAAATGTAAACCAAGGCATTGAAAGAAAAGATATTAAGTTTCACTAGGAAAAATTCAGAGAACTTATTTATCCGAACGTGTGCAAAGTAGAATCATATACGGAATAAATCTAAAAAGAGTAGTCTGCAAATGACAAGTAAGTTGCGGTGATCACACCATACGAAATCCAACAAAAACGGACGGTAACCAATAATAATGGAAGAAATCAGGAAGTACGAGAGAAATTTAAAACTGCTGAAATTTTAAAATTCGTAAAAAAGAGAAAAAAAAATCAGCCCCGTTTATTTTAAAAATATTTATGCCCTCCATAAAATGTAATAGAATTTCAATTTTACTTTCTTATTTAAGAAATCTGTAGATATTGTGGGCATTTTTACATGTATCCTAAAATGAGTTGACTGATTTTGAATCCCGTTGTAATAGGTTGTAGACCAGTGGTCGGCAACCCATGACCCGTGGGTCACTTGATGGCCCACGATTACTTTTGAAGTGCTTAATGCATTTCTTGGAATTTTTTAGTTAAATAAGCATTTTTAAACGACTAGGCGAAATTTTTTCGGATGCATTAGAAATATTTGAAATTGTAAAAATGGACCCACGACCGAAAATGGTTGCCGACCCCAGTTGTAGATCATTGTTTTCGCTACAAACTATCTTAAACTGTGTACTTTTTTTACCTTTTTTAAACACTGTATCGGCAATTTAATTGCGTTTATAAAATGGCACAACCATGGATTTTAAGAATTTTCCAATTTTGTAGAAGAATTTCTGGATAAGCAGAGCTTTAACTTAAAAAACGGTTGTAAGGTTGTATCAGCAACTTAATTAGATTTTTCGAAAAAAAATTACTTGATTCTAATTTTTTATCCAAAAATAAGTGTATGCAAAAAATAAAATTCAACTGAATTATTTAAGGGTTGTAAACTATGGCATCGTTTGTGGTGTCTTCTTCTATTATTAGAGACAATGCAATAAACTATAGAACAAAACCCCAATTATTCTATTGTGTTAAGATTATTAGTCCAATATGCAAGGGTGAACCGCGAACATATTTTCATTTATTATCCCCTTGGAAAGACTGGGAGAAAATAATACCCAGCGCTTTATTGAATTTTTGTTTGTGTTTTGTTTACAGTATTTGGAAGAAGGGTACGTATTAGATGCATTTAAAAAGCAAAATATTAAAGAAGCTTTTGTTGTGCGATCCAATTATAACGGTTCGCGTAAATCAAGTAAATAGCTTTAAACCACCCTTCTTAGTTATTTGAATCTCGCGCGCGCGGACCAAATCACATAAATCTTGCATTCGCTTTGCCTATGGATTTTCTTGCACAGTATTTTTTATTAAGATTAATAGTGGCTCTTTAGAGTCGTTTAAATGAATTTACAGACAGCTAAAAGGTCGCGTATATATATTTTTCATCCCCTCGCCTCTTGTCTACTATTTATTTTGTTGGTTTTGGTTTTTCATTAAAAGCCTACATTTTTTACACGTCCATTAAATTTATCACACACTTTAGGTATTTAATAAAAACTAAAAATGTATTGGATTTTCTTCACACGTGGTGTTCGCATCGTAGGTTATGTTATAAAATATGAACTAACCACTAGGATGTATAAAATCTATACTAATATATAAACAACGCTTTTTTTGTTTGTGGCCAAAAAACATAAAAACTACTGGAACAACTTTTATGAAATTTTAAGGGATATTTTACTTGAGATCCTCCAAGTGTCATAGACCACTATATTTAATAGTGTCGTAGGAAGTAATGAACAATATTGTCATGTTGTATTTATATATTTTATACAAGTATTGGTAAAAATTACATGTTCTGATTTAATAGCAAATTTTTGAACTCGTATTTTTATACAGATAAAAATTAAATGTTTCGACTCAACAACAATATTTCGAATGCGTATTAAAGTAATTAAGGCTTTATTCAAAAAACAAATTAGCAAATCATGTTTAGCACACATTTTTATACAAATTTTGGTAAAAATAGCAAATCTTCGAACGCAGATTGAAATAATTAACACTTTAATCAAAAAACTAATTTGCTCATTATATTTAGCACAGATTTTTAGACAATTATTGGTAAAAAGTACATGTTTCGACTCAATAGCAAATTTTTGAACGCAGATTGAAATAATTATGTTTAGCACACATTTTTATACAAGATGGATAAAAATTAAATGTTTCGACTCAACAGCAATATTTCGAACGCGTATTGAAGTAATTAGGGCTTTATTTAAAAAACTAATAAGCACATCATATTTAGCACTTATTTTTTTCCAATTATTGGTAAAAATTACATTTTTCGACTTAATATCAAATTTTCGAACACGGATTGAAGTAATTAGGGCTTTAATCAAAAAATTAATTTGCACATTAGATTTAGTACAGATTTTTATACAATTATTGGTAAAAATTACATGTTTCGACTCAATAGCAAATTTTTATACAAGATGGATAAAAATTAAATATTTCGACTTAACAGCAATATTTCGAACGCGTGTTGAAGTAATTGGGGCTTTATTTAAAAAACTAATTAGCACATCATGTTAACAATTATTGGTAAAAATTACATGTTTCGACTTAATATCAAATTTTCGAACACGGATTGAAGTAATTAGGGCTTTAATCAAAAAATTAATTTGCACATTATATTTAGCACAGACTTTCATACAATTATTGGTAAAAATTACACGTTTCGACTCAATAGCAAATTTTCGAACGCGGATTGAAGTAATAAAGGCTTTAATCAAAAAACTAATTTGCACATTATATTTAGCACACACATTTATACAATTATGGGTAAAAATTACATGATTCGACCTAGTAATAAATTTTCGAACGCGTATTGAAGTAATTAAGGCTTTAATAAAAAAATACGTTCAAAAATTTGCTATTGAGTCGAAACATGTAATTTTTAGCAATAATTGTATAAACATATGTGCTGAACATCATAAAGTGCAAATTAGTTTATTGATTAAAGTCTTAATTACCTTAATACGTGTTCGAAATATTGCTATTGAGTCGAAACATGTGATTTTTACTAACAACTGTAAAAAATGTGTGCTAAAATTGATGTGCCAATTAGTTTTTTTTAATAAAGCCTTAATTACTTCAATACGGGTTCGAAAGTTTTCTTTGAGTCGAAACATGCAATTTTTACCCATCTTGTATAAAAATGTGTGCTAAAAATCAAGTGCAAATTAATTTTTTGATCAAAGCCCTAACTACTAAGATATTTTAAGAACTCTATCCACGTTAAAAAATTTTTTTTTTAATTTGTTACTTAAATATTCGTTTGGACGTCGTTATTAATCACAAATAAATGCGGTTTGCCGCGATGTATAAATTATATAGATTTAATAATTTAAAAATATTAAACAAAAGAAAGTTTTTATTATTTTTTAAGCAAATTTAAAAAATGCTTGTGAGAAACATAAAATTGTCTTGTTGTAAATGGTGAAATGTTTATATTTAGATGTTTCATATATAAGAGGTGATTCTAAATTTATTTCTCAGCTGAAACTAAACATTATGCGCGTGTATATTTTTAGTTTTATTATCAAAGAGATTATTTGGGCTCTTGTTTTATTTGTTTTCCGTCAAATAAGATTAAGCGTTTCCTTGGTTGACACATTTTTTGCAGTTGAAAAGGCAAATATTTGTAATTTATGGCAGCTGAATGTGTGCATGTGCAACACGACAAGTACTCAATCCCTAAATCCAGGTCAATCAATGCCCTAATACGCATTCTTTGCATGTCCTTTTAAACTTTCAACAAAAATCAATTACCCCCAAGAACGTTCCTTACTAAATTCAAATATATTCGACAAGAATAACATTTAAAATCAATCAATATATTATGCATTAGGTCGTTAATCTTTTTCAAGTTTATCTTGAGATTTCTCACATATATTTTACAAATTGAGTTTCAAACTGTATCAAAATATGATAAATGTTTTTTAAGTATGAAAATTAAATAAATATAAATATGGCAATATCTAAAAAATGTTCTTTTTAAATTATATAATTTGGCAAGTGATTAGAAGCACTATTAAAAAACGGATTAAAAATTCATAATTAGCTCTTGGTTATAATTTATATGAAAATAAGTAGGTTAGACCTAATGTATGCGTATGGAAAATTTTCCTCTTTTTTTGCAAGTAATTTTTAACCAATGTTTAAGAACTTTGCAAAAGGTTGTAAAAATGCTCTTCAGTTATAAAATGTTTTTATGTTTCGCATAATTTATATAGATTTTTTTTAATTATTGATAAAATTTGCAAAATGGTTGAAAAACCATTATTTTAATTGACCCATTTCAAACTTTATTAACAATAATTTATTTAATTTTCATGCTGCTACCCCCAGCCTTGAATATGAATGTTGAGAAAGATTAGGGTTATTGTGTTATAATATAAGGTTGAAAATGAAATTTTCGGTGAAATCGTTCCAATATCACGTATGAAGAGAATAATAGGAATCTGTAATTATGCAAATAGCTATCCTCGTACACATTTATTTGCTATAATTTGCTAATTACTGCACACAATGCGTTTGGCCAGCAGGTTTCTATTGTCACAAATGTATTGACTTTTATCGAATAATATACTCAAGTCGCATTAATTAATTAATTTACTGGGAAATTAAAGTGAAATATTATTTTAACTACCCAAAATGGGTTCCTGTTAGTATTATTGAGCATAAAATTAATAAATTTCTAAATATATTCTCTCTGTCTCTGAATTAACAAACAAAGGCGATTTATTTTATTAATTAATGAATTTCTACGGCCTTATGGATTAAAACCCCTACATTTACTAAAAGCACAAAGATATTATGTTCATGCATTATCTCGATATATCAATTATAAACGAAGAATATTACGTTTTAAATTAATTTATTTAATTAATAAAAGTTTTATTTTAAAATGTTATTGAAATTTTTAAACGTACTGTATATTTTTCTTTTAATATAAATTGCAAAGGTATCTTTTCCTTAATCCAATCGCAATTTTTAATTGAATTTAAAAGTATTAAAGTATTAAGCAATAAACGCAAAGTTCAGATAGAGTTTTCATCGATTTTATTTTCCTTTCTAATGGAAAAATGTGATCTCAAAAATATCTCTTGAAGTTTCTTTTCTTTAAAATTGTATAAAATACAGTTTTTTTACTTCAAAATAAAAAAATAAAAATTATTACAAACATTTTCAAAAATTGTCAATTTCGTATGAGTTATGTTTCAATAATAACTTATTTCAATTAGCGTTTTTATCAAAATTGGGACATGATTTTAAGGTAAAATTTTAAGACCTTTTGTTTGCTATATGTAGTATTTCTGTAAATTCCACTGGTTTCAAGTCCTGATAAGCGAGGAGGAGGAGGTAAGTAACAACCTCGTTAAAATACAGGGTTTAACTGACCCGGTTGATAGAACCAGGCGTATGGAAAGAGTCGACGGTGAACGGAACAAATAAGCTATAGAAATATCCAATGGTCTATAAAGCAGAAGTGCCAACAGGAAAAGATTGGTCTCGTAAGCTAAGAAAGATTACCAAGCTAGAGAAAGAAACCTTTAACAAAAAATTTATACTCACCAAAACATTCAAACATAGCCTCAAAACATACGGACGGACTTTAAGGAAAACGTCACTAGCAAGATGAGATTACGAAGTTGATGATGGACATAGTAGTGTTAACGAAAACAAAAAAAAAGAAACAGATGTAGAAATGCTAAACGATTACATGAATGTGTTTCCCGATGGTGTTCTAAAGGTCCAACGTGCAAAAAAAGGGTATTAATGATGATATACAAACGCTACAAGAAGAAAGTAACCAGTGTGTACATGAAAATATATTGCGAGTAAAAATGAAAATTATGCAATTAGAGAGCGTTTGGAATATCCAATGATAAACCATGTAAAGAAAATGATAAATTCTTCGAAAAACTACAGAAGGTAATATAGAAAATTGGAGGAAGAAGGAAGCTACTACTAATGAAAGATTTTAATAGTCGCACAGGAAAGAAAATGATGATCGGATCACACCGAGGAGAGCATAATGCTGAAAGTAGGAAACCGCGTGTAGAGGAAATAATTTTAAACCCAAAGAGTTGCACGTATGAATGCAATGAATGGCACCAGATAAATGGAAACAAAAAATCCCTAATTGACTATGTAATTGTCAGACAAAAAACATGAATAGTAACCAAAGATGTAAGATTGCATATAGAGGGATCACAAGTGGAACTGACTACCATTTAGTAAAAGCCAAAATGCTTTTCCCATACTATAGAGAGGGTCCAGCAAATTGGTTGCAAAAAATTTATCGCAGGGAAAATTCATCGCGTGGAAAATTAAAAGAATAAACAGAGAAAGACCAAGACGAAAGTGGAAGGAAGATATAGCAAAGGCGATGAACACTAGAGTCCTTCGAGAGGGACAATATGACAACGGAAAAGAATGGAAATTGGATGTCGAACAACGTCGGCAAACGTCTTAAAAGCGATATATTAGATATCCCATTCAAATATATCTCAAGAAATATGTAACAACCAGGGAGTTGGGCAAGGAGACAAGGTTGAAATTTTAAATTTTATATAGAAACTCCCATTTTTTATTGCAATAACTTTTTTGTAATCATCGTAGGTGGCGATGTAATCGCAGGATAAACAAATCTTGCGATAATTTTTTATTGCGATTGCAGCAGAGTTGACTGATTTGACCTATTTTTGGAGGGATATTAATTTCCTTAAAATTGTCCTTTACACTTTTTCTCAAAATCTAGACGTTATTAGCTAACCACGAAGAATGACGAATTATAACCAAATATTGAGCTAAATTATTTCGGAACCAAAATTTTGTAGTCAAAAATAATATTTTTTATGCACGAGGGGAGCTTTTATGGGAATAATATAACAAACTCTCTTCGTAATTTCAAAATTTGCAAATCAAACAGTTTTTATTGATTTTATTAAAGGATTACAATATATGTAAGTTTTCTTACTTTCGGTTTTAAGTCGCGTATGTTTATTGGTTTCGCTCGCCATTGCAGGGAGCATTCTCAAGGCGGAAAAGTCCGATGACTGAAGACCTTGTTCGAGTGTGTATGCCTATATAGGACGAAGAGAATTAGTGGGGATGTGAATTTAATGATGAAAACAAATA